>JAKCOZ010000671.1:0-35000 GCA_022605955.1 Rallus limicola | reverse complement strand
CCTGCCCGTCTCCAGCCCCCCCATGCTGCTGCTCCCCAATGCCGAATGCGGGGCTTTGTCATCCCCCCTCCGACCCCCCCCCTGACCCCTCCCAGCCCCCCCTGGCCCCCCCTGGGCTCGGCTCAGTGATGTGACCGTCCCACGACCGCGTGTACAGAAACCTATTTTTAAATAAAGCTCTTTGCTCCTCGAGTGCTGGGGTGGGGTGAAGGGGGGGTGGGATGGGGGTAGTGGGGGTCCCCCCCCCCGGCCGTGGGGAGCTCCCCCCATCGTGGGAGATGAAGCTCAGTGCTGGCCCTGACTCTTCAGAGCTGGTCCTGCCCTGAGCATGATGCATGATGCCACCAGCAGCGTCGTCCCGCTGTCAGTAGGGACCAGAGTGAACGAGCCGGAGCAGAGATCTGCTACTGGGAAGGCGGTGGGAACGACTGGTCCCCAGTGCCGTGGGGATGGGGAGGGGAATGGGAGGAGCTGCCAGCACCCAGTGCAGTGGAGTGGGTGCTGCAGCCACCTGGGACTCCACTGCCAGAGCGCCGGCTCTGGCACGGCTCAGCGGCACCCGTTGGGCTCCAGTGCACAAGGCCGGGTCAGAGCAGCACCAGACCATCCCACTGGCCTCCTGAGGGGGGGTTAATCAGAGACACCCCCCCCCAACTTTGCAGCCCATACATGGGGGGGTCAGGCTCTGCCCCCCAACCCGCTGACCCCAGGGGCTTGGCGGGGGGGATGCCGGGTGCCCTGGCAGAGCCGGTAACGTGGGACAAGGTGACACAGGAGTCTGGCCAAAAAGGGTTTAATGGGAAAGGCCACAGGAGCTGGGGCTGGGGAGCTGGGGGTGGGGAGCTGGGGGTGGTGATGGTGGCACCGCGCGGTGCTCCCAGCTGGTGTGGGTCTGGGTGACGCCGGCACCGGTGCCGGGGCAGTAGCTACGTGTAGAGCCGGATGGTGCCGTCGGCTCCGGAGGAGAAGACCCAGGGCTGGGTGGGGTGGAAGATGACATCGAGGACGCCCAGGTCCAGGGTCAGCGCGTGGCCCTTCAGCACCTTCACCGGCACCAGCAGCGGGTTCTGCAGCAGGTCGCTGTGGGGAAGGGCAGGGGGTGGGGGTGACAGGTCAAGGTGGGGGTCCGGCTCCCAGCCTCCCCACCTCCCTGGGGTGCCCCAGAGTCACCCCCTCCCCCAAGGCACCCACGTACTTGTAGACCATGCCGTGGCAGACGATGACGGTGCCGTCGTCGGAGCCGGAGGCGAAGAGCGGGTAGCGCCTGTGGAACGCCACGCTGCGCAGGGCCTTCTTGTGGTGCCTGCAAGGGGGTTGGGGGGGGGGGGCACAGGGTCAGGGTTTGGGGAGGGGGACACACACACACACACAAAACACCCTCTGCCCTGGAGAGCCAGACAACCCAAGTGCTGCCACCAACCTTCTCGCCACTGTGGGTCATGGCCACCCCACCGCCTCCCCTGGCACCCCCCCGGGTCAGTCCCTCTCCCCCCCCTTCACTGCTCCCCAGCCCCCAGCTCATACTGGTCCCTGGGGTTGTCCTGCCCCAGATGCCAGATCCTCTCCTTGTCACATCTCGTGGAGCTTCTCCAGCTGGCCTGAAGGGCAGCATGGCCCCAAGGGGTGTCGGCTGTTCCCCCCCCCCCCCCAACCTAAAATGTGCTGACCCCGCGCTCTGTTCCCTCGCCCCATCGATCATACACTGAGCACCCAGCGTCCCAGGGCCAGGGAACCCCCCAGATCCAGGCCACCAGCTCCAAGGGATCCCCCAGATCCAGGCCACCAGCCCCAAGAGATCCCCCCAGATCCAGACCACCAGCCCTGAGGGACCGCCCCAGATCCAGGCCTCCAGCCCCGAGGGATCCCCCCCAGATCCAGACCACCAGCCCCAAGGGATCCCCCCAGATCCAGGCCACCAGCCCTGAGGGACCCCCCCCCAGATCCAGGCCACCAGCCCTGAGGGACCCCCCCCAGATCCAGGCGACCAGCCCCAAGGGATCCCCCCAGATCCAGGCCACCAGCCCCAAGAGATCCCCCCCAGATCCAGACCACCAGCCCTGAGGGAACCCCCAGATATATGCCTCCAGCCCCAAGGGATCCCCCCAGATCCAGGCCACCAGCCCCAAGAGACCTCCCCAGATCCAGGCCTCCAGCCCCAAGAGATCCCCCCAGATCCAGGCCACCAGCCCCAAGGGATCCCCCCAGATCCAGGCCTCCAGCACCAAGGGACCCTCCCAGATCCAGGCCACCAGCCCCAAGGGATCCCCCCAGATCCAGGCCTCCAGCACCAAGGGACCCCCCCAGATCTAAGCCACCAGCCCCAAAGGATCCCCCCAGATCCAGGCCACCAGCCCCAAGGGATCCCCCCAGATCCAGACCACCAGCCCTGAGGGACCGCCCCAGATCCAGGCCTCCAGCCCCAAGGGATCCCCCCCAGATCCAGACCACCAGCCCCAAGGGATCCCCCCAGATCCAGGCCACCAGCCCTGAGGGACCCCCCCCAGATCCAGGCCACCAGCCCTGAGGGACCCCCCCCAGATCCAGGCCACCAGCCCCAAGGGATCCCCCCAGATCCAGGCCACCAGCCCCAAGAGATCCCCCCCAGATCCAGACCACCAGCCCTGAGGGAACCCCCAGATATATGCCTCCAGCCCCAAGGGATCCCCCCCAGATCCAGGCCACCAGCCCCAAGAGACCCCCCCAGATCCAGGCCACCAGCCCCAAGGGATCCCCCCAGATCCAGGCCTCCAGCACCAAGGGACCCCCCCAGATCCAGGCCACCAGCCCCAAGGGATCCCCCCAGATCCAGGCCTCCAGCACCAAGGGACCCCCCCAGATCTAAGCCACCAGCCCCAAAGGATCCCCCCAGATCCAGGCCACCAGCCCCAAGGGATCCCCCCAGATCCAGGCCTCCAGCACCAAGGGACCCCCCCAGATCCAGGCCACCAGCCCTGAAGGACCCCCCCAGATCCAGGCCACCAGCCCCAAGGGACCCCCCCCAAATCCAGTCCTCCAGCACCAAGGGAACCCCCCAGATCCAGGCCACCAGCCCTGAAGGACCCCCCCAGATCCAGGCCACCAGCTCCAAGGGACCTCCCCCAGATCCAGTCCTCCAGTCCTGAGGGACCCCCCCCAGATCCAGGCCTCCAGCACCAAGGGACCCCCCCAGATCCAGGCCACCAGCCCTGAAGGACCCCCCCAGATCCAGGCCACCAGCCCCAAGGGATCCCCCCAGATCCAGGCCACCAGCCCTGAGAGACCTCCTCAGATCCAGGCCACCAGTCCTGAAGGACCCCCCCAGATCCAGGCCACCAGCTCCAAGGGACCGCCCCCAGATCCAGTCCTCCAGTCCTGAGGGACCCCCCCAGATCCAGGCCTCCAGCCCTGAGAGACCCCCCCAGATCCAGGCCACCAGCAGCACCAGCTGCCCCCGGCACGACCCCCACGAGCTCCATCCCGGTGCCGGGTCCCAGGAGAGGGAAGAGCCCCGGGGTGGAGGCGCTGGGGGGAGGAGGGGAAGGGGGGGGGTTGGGGGTTTGGGGGGACATGGAGGGGGGGCTCACCGCAGCAGCTGGTAGGGTTTGGTGGAGAGGTCCAGGTCGAACCAGGCCAGTTTGCTGTCGTAGCTGCCGCAGATGACGTTGTCGCCTGACGGAGGGAACGCGGTACTGCCGGGGGTGCCGGCCAACACCGGGGGGTGTCCAGCCCTGAATACAACCCCCAGGGGCTGTACCCCCCTCCCAGGGTGGGAGTGAATAGAAAGGGGGTGTCTATCCCTGGATACACCCCCAGGGGCTGTACCCCCATCCCAGGGTGGGAGTGAATACCAAGGGGGTGTTTATCCCTGGATACACCCCAGGGGCTGTACCCCCATCCCAGGGTGGGTAGGTGGGGATGAACACCAAGGGGGTGTCTATCCCCAGATACACCCCCAGGGGCTGTACCCCCCATCCCAGGGTGGGAGTGAATACCAAGGGGGTGTCTATCCCTGGATACACCCCCAGGGGCTGTACCCCCCTCTCAGGGTGGGGTTGAACACCAATGGGGGTGTCTATCCCCAGATACACCCCCAGGAGCTGTACCCCCCTCCCAGGCTGGGTAGATGGGGGTGAACACCAAGGGGGTGTCTATCCCCAGATATACCCCCAGGGACTGTTCCACTATCCCAGGGTGGGGTTGAACACCAATGGGGGTGTCTATCCCCAGATACACCCCCAGGGGCTGTACCCCCATCCCAGGGTGGGGGCGAACACTGCGGGGGTGTCCAGCCCTGCATACCACTCCCAGGGGCTGTACCCCCCTCTCAGGGTGGGTAGGTGGGGATGAACACCAAGGGGGTGTCCATCCCCGGATACACCCCCAGGGGCTGTACCCCCCTCCCAGAGTGGGAGTGAATACCAAGGGGATGTTTATCCCTGGATACACCCCAGGGGCTGTACCCCCATCCCAGGGTGGGTAGGTGGGGATGAACACCAAGGGGGTGTCTATCCCCAGATACACCCCCAGGGGCTGTTCCACCATCCCAGGGTGGGGTAGAACACCGATGGGGGTGTCTATCCCCAGATACACCCCCCAGGATCTGTACCCCCATCCCAGGGTGGGTAGGTGGGGATGAACACCAAGGGGGTGTCTATCCCCAGATATACCCCCATGGGCTCTACCCCCCTCTCAGGGTGAGGGTGAACACCAAGGGGGTGTCTATCCCCAGATACACCCCCCAGGATCTGTACCCCCATCCCAGGGTGGGTAGATGGGGGTGAACACCAAGGCGGTGTCTATCCCCAGATACACCCCCAGGGGCTGTACCCCCCTCCCAAGGTGGGTAGGTGGGGATGAACACCAAGGGGGTGTCTATCCCCAGATACACCCCCATGAGCTGTTCCACCATCCCAGGGTGGGGTTGAACACCGATGGGGGTGTCTATCCCCGGATACACCCCCCAGGATCTGTACCCCCCACCCAGGGTGGGTAGGTGGGGATGAACACCAAGGGGGTGTCTATCCCCAGATATACCCCCATGGGCTCTACCCCCCTCTCAGGGTGAGGGTGAACACCAAGGGGGTGTCCATCCCCAGATACACCTCCAGGGGCTGCACCCCCATCCCAGGGTGGGAGTGAATACCAAGGGGGTGTCTATCCCTGGATACACCCCCAGGGGCTGTACCCCCCTCTCAGGGTGGGGTTGAACACCAATTGGGGTGTCTATCCCCAGATACACCCCCAGGGGCTGTTCCACCATCCCAGGGTGGGGTTGAACACTGATGGGGGTGTCTATCCCCAGATACAACCCTGTACCCCCATCCCAGGGTGGGGTTGAACACCGATGGGGGTGTCTATCCCCGGATACACCCCCCAGGATCTGTACCCCCCCACCCAGGGGTGTGGCTACGAGGGCTGAGGTGGCCGTACCTCCAGGGTGGATGGCCATGCTGGAGACCCACTTGCAGTTGGCCATGAGCTTCTTGGTGAGCTCTTGCTTGAGGAGGTTGTAGATGCGGACGTAGCGCTGGGTGGCCACCAGGAAGAAGGGCCGGAGCGGGTGGAAGAGGACGCACTGCACCAGCCCCTTGCCGCGGCGGAAGGGGCTCTGGCTCCAGCGCTTGCTGGCCTGGTGGATCAGCACCTGGGCGCTCCCGCTCTCCGTCACCACGCTGGCCAAGTAGTCGCCTTTGCCGTGCCACGTCACCTGCTTCACCGCCTGAGGAAGGATTTGGGGGTGGGAAGGAGAAAGATGGGGAAGGGGGTGGGGACACACACAAGGCCATAGCAAGATCTCGTCACCCACCACCCCAAAAAAGCAGCTGAAGCATCCCCAGGGGTGCGCCTGCTGCCCCAAGGGAGACGTTGTCATCCCCCCCCCCTCTCCGCTCCCTCCAAATAGAATCCCAGTCTGGGGTGGGTTGGGAGGG
Organism: Rallus limicola; assembly: GCA_022605955.1. Taxonomy (NCBI): domain Eukaryota; kingdom Metazoa; phylum Chordata; class Aves; order Gruiformes; family Rallidae; genus Rallus; species Rallus limicola. The sequence continues at coordinate 29,091 of JAKCOZ010000671.1, read as the reverse complement.
ACCCCAAGGATCACAGAGCACTTGTGCTCCCAGCTGTTGGCATCCCAACACCTTCTGGGGGTCCCAAACAACTTTTGGGGGGCCCAACCATCCCCCTGGGACCCTTCAAGAGCTGCCAATCACTCCCCTGGCTGGGCCAGGTGGTGTTGGCATCCCGGCACGGCACCACTCAACACTGCTCTGTGATGGTTTTGTAACCAGGTGGGGGGGCACAGACACCTTTTGGGGGTCCCAACCACCTTCTGGGGGTCCCAACCACCTTTTGGGGGGCCCAACCATCCCCCTGGGACCCTTCAAGAGCTGCCAATCACTCCCCTGGCTGGGCTGTGCCATGTCTGTTGGCATCCCAGCACGGCACCACTCAACACTGCTCTGTGATGGTTTTGTAACCAGGTGGGGGGGCACAGACACCTTTTGGGGGTCCCAACCACCTTTTGGGGATCCCAACCACCTTTTGGGGGTCCCAACCATCCCCCTGGGACCCTTCAAGAGCTGCCAATCACTCCCTGGGCCAGGCTGTGCAGTGTCTGTCGGCATCCCGGCACGGCACCACTTGACACGGCTCTGTGATGGTTTTGTAATGAGGTGAGGGGCACTGCCACCTTTTGGGGGTCCCAACCACCTTCTGGGGGTCCCAACCACCTTTTGGGGGGCCCAACCATCCCCCTGGGACCCTTCAAGAGCTGCCAATCACTCCCCTGGCCAGGCTGTGCAGTGCCTGTTGGCATCCCGGCATGGCACCACTCGACACTGCTCTGTGATGGTTTTGTAACCAGGTGGGGGGCACAGACACCTTTTGGGAGTCCCAACCACCTTTTGAGGGCCCAACCATCCCCCTGGGACCCTTCAAGAGCTGCCAATCACTCCCCTGGCTGGGCTGTGCCATGTCTGTTGGCATCCCAGCACGGCACCACTCAACACTGCTCTGTGATGGTTTTGTAACCAGGTGGGGGGGCACAGACCCCTTTTGGGGGTCCCAACCACCTTTTGGGGATCCCAACCACCTTTTGGGGGTCCCAACCATCCCCCTGGGACCCTTGAAGAGCTGCCAATCACTTCCCTGGCTGGGCTGTGCCATGTCTGTCGGCATCCCGGCACGGCACCACTCAATACTGCTCTGTGATGGTTTTGTAACCAGGTGGGTGGGCACAGACCCCTTTTGGGGGTCCCAACCACCTTTTGGGGGTCCCAACCATCCCCCTGGGACCCTTGAAGAGCTGCCAATCACTCCCCTGGCCGGGCTGTGCGGTGTCTGTCGGCATCCCGGCACGGCACCGCTCTGTGATCAGGTGCTCATTCCCAGTGCTCATTCTCAGTGCTCATTCCCAGTTTTCCCAGTTCCCCCCCATTTCCCCCCTTCCTTCTCCCCGCTCTCCAACCTTGCTGTGCCGGATGATGAGCCGGATGCCTTTGCCGTGCTCCTCTGGCGTTGCCGTGTCCCACCGCACGGGCTGGACCCGCTCCTCCTCCGGCGCCACGTAGGACTCCAGGAGCTGGTCGGTGGCCCCGTAGAGCAGCTTGTCCCCCAGGCAGGGGTTCACCAGCAGCACCGACTGCTCCCTGCGGCGTGGAGGAGGGGGTGAGCGTGTTTGGGGGGGGACCCCTCCGGTGAGCCCCACACGGAGCCGGGGACCCGGAGAAAGGTGGGGAGCAGGGATGCTGCCAGCAGCTGGAGAGGGAGGGAGGAGGAGGAGGAGGGAGGGTGCAGGGGGAGCCCCGGAGGGGGAAGGGTGGTGGGGAGGATGAACAGGGCATGAGGGGAAGCACCCCGAGGGTCCCCAGGGCAGGCAGAGACCCCACATACGGGGAGATGATGGGAGATGGGAGATGGGAGATGGACACGTGGCCTCTGTGGTGTCCCAGCTCCCCCAGCACAACAGCTGTACTGGGAACACCCAGGAGCCGACACCGCTGCCAACGCCTGCGCCAGGACATGGAGCCTGGGGCCTCCTCTCCCTCCGTGGCTGGGGCAAAGCCTCGCTGGAGGAGGCCTTCATAGAAGGGTTGGGAGGGACCCCAAGGGTCCCAGAGCTCCAACCCCCTGCCACAGGCAGGGACACCAACCTCCAGGCCTGGAGATACACAAGGTTGACCCCAGCCAACCTGGCCTTGGACACCCCCAGGGACGGGGCACCCACCCCCTCTCTGGGCAGCCCCTTCCAGCCCCTCCCCACTCTCTCTGTGAAGAACCTCCCCACCATGGAAGCCCTGGGAGAGCTGAGCTCTTCCCAACTCCATGGGAACCCTGGAATCGCTTCCTCCCAGCTCCAGCTTCCATAGGGAAGTTTTGTAACTGGGGGGGAGACCCCCTCTCCAGAACCCCCATCCCTGGAAAAGCCTCCTTGCCAGCACTGGGAAAGCCCCCATGGTTTTGGGGAGCCCCCTTGGAAAGCAGAGAGCTCCCATGGAGCATAGAATCCCAGCCTGGGCTGGGTTAGGAGGGACCCCAAGGGTCCCAGAGCTCCAACCCCCTGCCACAGGCAGGGACACCAACCTCCAGGCCTGGAGCTACACAAGGTTGACCCCAGCCAACCTGGCCTTGGACACCCCCAGGGATGGGGCATCCACCCCCTCTCTGGGCAGCCCCTGCCAGCCCCTCCCCACTCTGTCTGGGATGAACTTCCCCACCATGGAAGCCCTGGGAGAGCTGAGCTCTCCTTATGACCCATTTTCCAGTCCCCGGGGCCCTCCCCTGACAGCCAGGACTGACACTCACACGGCCACGGCGACCAGGCAGACGGTGGGGTTGGGGTTCCAGGCCACGCTCTTCACCACGCCGCCCAGGGGCAGGGTCCTCACGCAGCGAGCGGTGCTCACCTCCCAGAACCGCAGCGTGCCGTCGTCGGAGCCTGCGGGACAGCGCGGCGTGGGACAGGGCACAGGGCACGGGGCAAGGGGCTGGCCCGGCTCAGCACGGCCTGGCTTGGATAGGCTTGGCTCAGCTCAGCACAGCTCAGCTTGGCTGGGCTTGGCTCAGCTCAGGTCAGCGCAGCTCAGCTTGGCTCGGCTTGGCACAGCTCAGCTTGGCTCAGCACTGCCCAGTTTGGCACAGCTCAGCTCGGCTCAGCTCAGCTTGGCTCAGCTCAGCTCAGCTCAGTTCAGCTCAGCTCAGCTTGGCTCGGCTCGGCCTGGCTCAGCTCAGGTCAGCTCAGCTCAGCTTGGCTCGGCTCGGCCTGGCTCAGCTGGGCTGGGCTCGGCTCAGCTCAGCTCAGCTCAGCTCAGCTCAGCTTGGCTCAGCATGGCACAGCTCAGCTTGGCTCAGCACTGCCCATCTTGGCACAGCTTGGCTTGGCTCAGCCCAGCTCAGCTTGGCTCGGCTCGGCTCAGTTCAGCTCAGCTCAGCTTGGCTCGGCTCGGCCTGGCTCAGCTCAGGTCAGCGCAGCTCAGCTTGGCTCGGCACGGCACAGCTCAGCTTGGCTCAGCACTGCCCATCTTGGCACAGCTTGGCTTGGCTCAGCTCAGCTGGGCTCGGCTCGGCTCAGGTCAGCTCAGCTCAGCTCAGCTAGGCTCGGCTCAGCTCAGCTCAGCTCAGCTGGGCTCGGCTTGGCTCATCTCAGCTCAGCTCGGCTTGGCTCAGTTCAGCTCAGCTCAGCTTGGCTCAGCTCGGCCTGGCTCAGCTCAGGTCAGCTCAGCTCGGCCTGGCTCAGCTCAGCTCAGCTCAGCTCAGCTTGGCTAGGCTCAGCTCAGCTGGGCTCGGCTCGGCTCAGCTCAGCTTGACTCAGCTCAGTTCAGCTCGGCTCAGCTCGGCTCGGCTCAGTTCAGCTCAGCTCAGCTCAGCTTGGCTCGGCCTGGCTCAGCTCAGGTCAGCTCAGCTCAGCTTGGCTCGGCATGGCACAGCTCAGCTTGGCACAGCTTGGCTTGGCTCAGCTCAGCTTGGCTCAGCTGGGCTTGGCTCAGCTCAGTTCAGCTCAGCTCAGCTTGGCTCGGCTCAGCCTGGCTTTGCTCAGCTCAGCGCAGCTCAGCTTGGCTTGGCACGGCACAGCTCAGCTTGGCTCAGCACTGCCCATCTTGGCACAGCTTGGCTTGGCTCAGCTCAGCTTGGCTAGGCTCAGCTCAGCTGGGCTCGGCTCGGCTCAGGTCAGCTCAGCTCAGCTCGGCTAGGCTCAGCTCAGCTCAGCTCAGCTGGGCTGGGCTCGGCTCAGCTCAGCTTGGATCAGCATGGCACAGCTCAGCTTGGCTCAGCACTGCCCATCTTACCACAGCACAGCTCAGCTCTGCACGGCTGAGCTTGGCTGGGCTTGGCTCGGCTGAGCTTGGCTGGGCTTAGCTCAGCTCAGCTCAGCGTGGCTCAGCACGGCACGGCTCAGCTTGGCTCAGCACGGCACAGCTCAACTTGGCTTAGCACTGCCCATCTTGGCACAGCTTGGCTTTGCTCAGCTTGGCTTGGCTCAGCCCAGCTCGGCTCAGCTCAGCTCAGCTGGGCTTGGCTCAGCTCGGCTGGGCTCATCCCATCCCCGAGCCCAGGGGGAGCGCATCCCGGAGCCCCTGCCCGCATTCCCTGGTGCCCGCGATTCCCCGGCAGCCCCTGGGTGCCACGGCAGCTGCCGGCACCGCACAGGCACCGCGCAGGCGAGACGTGACCGGGGGCTGCAGTGGAGGAGCCACCCCCAGCCCGCTCCCCCCGGCACCGCGCCCCTGCCCACGGCTCCCCTCCCCACACGCACGGCTCCGGCCAGCGCAGCTGCTGTGCTGGCGGCCTGCCCGGCTTGGCTCAGCACAGCTCGGCACAGCACAGCACGGCATGGCTTGGCACGGCACAGCTCAGCACAGCACGGCATGGCTTGGCACGGCACGGCACGGCACGGCTCAGCACGGCATGGCTTGGCACGGCACAGCACAGCTCAGCACAGCACAGCATGGCTTGGCACGGCACAGCACAGCTCAGCATGGCACAACTCGGCATGGCTTGGCACGGCACGGCACAGCTCAGCACGGCATGGCTTGGCACAGCTTGGCATGGCTTGGCACGGCATGGCACAGCTCAGCATGGCATGGCTTGGCACAGCTTGGCATGGCTTGGCACAGCATGGCTTGGCACAGCTTGGCATGGCTTGGCACGGCACAGCACAGCTCAGCTTGGCACAGCACGGCATGGCTTGGCACAGCCTGGCATGGCACAGCACAGCCTGGCATGGCACAGCTCAGCACAGCACAGCATGGCACGGCTCAGCACAGCACGGCACAGCTCAGCATGGCTTGGCACGGCACGGCTTGGCACAGCACAGCTCAGCACAGCTTGGCGTGGCATGGCATGGCACGGCACAGCTCAGCACGGCACGGCACGAACGGCACGGCATGGCATGGCATGGCACGGCATGGCATGGCATGGCACGGCATGGCACAGCACAGCTCAGCATGGCATGGCATGGCATGGCGTGGCATGGCATGGCATGGCAGAGCTCAGCACAGCATGGCATGGCATAGCTAGGCTAGGCTAGGCTGGGTATGGCATGTCACAGCATGGCATGGCATGGCACAGCACAGCTCAGCACAGCTTGGCATGGCACGGCATGGCACAGCTCAGCACGGCATGGCATGGCATGGCTCGGATAGACTAGGCTGGGTATGGCATGTCACAGCATGGCATGGCATGGCATGGCACAGCTTGGCATGGCACAGCTCAGCATGGCACAGCACAGCACAGTATGGCATGGCATAGCTCAGCACAGCTTGGCATGGCACGGCATGGCACAGCTCAGCACAGCACGGCATGGCATGGCTTGGCTAGACTAGGCTGGGTATGGCATGTCACAGCATGGCATGGCATGGCACAGCACAGCTCAGCACAGCTTGGCATGGCACGGCATGGCACAGCTCAGCACAGCATGGCATGGCATGGCTCGGCTAGGCTAGGCTGGGTATGGCATGTCACAGCATGGCATGGCATGGCATGGCATGGCATGGCACAGCTTGGCATGGCACAGCTCAGCATGGCACAGCACAGCACAGTATGGCACAGCACAGCTCAGCACAGCTTCGTGTGGCATGGCACAGCTCAGCACAGCATGGCATGGCATGGCTAGGCTAGGCTAGGCTGGGTATGGCATGTCACAGCATGGCATGGCATGGCATGGCACAGCACAGCTCAGCACAGCTTGGCATGGCACAGCATGGCACAGCTCAGCACAGCATGGCATGGCATGGCTTGGCTAGACTAGGCTGGGTATGGCATGGCACAGCATGGCATGGCATGGCACAGCACAGCATAGTATGGCATGGCACGGCACAGCTCAGCACAGCATGGCATGGCATGGCTCGGCTAGGCTAGGCTGGGTATGGCATGTCACAGCATGGCTTGGCATGGCATGGCATGGCACGGCCCAGCTCAGCATGGCATGACATAGCACAGCTCAGCACAGCTTGGCATGGCACGGCATGGCACAGCTCACCACAGCATAGCATGGCATGGCATGGCATGGCACAGCTCAGCACAGCATGGCATGTCACAGCATGGCACGGTACGGCACAGCTCAGCACAGCTTGGCATGGCATGGCTTGGCTAGGCTAGACTGGGTATGGCATGTCACAGCATGGCCTGGCATGGCATGGCATGGCATGGCATGGCACGGCCCAGCTCAGCATGGCATGGCATAGCACAGCTCAGCACAGCTTGGCATGGCACGGCATGGCACAGCTCACCACAGCATGGCATGGCATGGCATGGCACAGCTCAGCACAGCATGGCATGTCACAGCATGGCACGGTACGACACAGCTCAGCACAGCTTGGCATGGCATGGCTTGGCTAGGCTAGGCTGGGTATGGCATGTCACAGCATGGCCTGGCATGGCACGGCATGGCACAGCTCAGCATGGCACAGCACGGCACGGCCCAGCATGGCACAACCCGTCACGGCTCGTCACGGCACGCAGCCCATGGCAGCGGCGAGCAGGCGTGCGGGGAGCAGGTAGCCGCCGGCGCCCGCGGCGTCCCCGCGGCACGCGGTTATTTTTAACGCCTGATCTCAGCCGCCGGCCCAGCGCCGAGCCAGGAATTCCATCCACGTGGTGCAAGCGCCCGGCACCGCGGCCACCGGCAGCTGGCAGCCCGCAGCCTCCAGCGCTATAAAAAGCACATGTGGCTCAGCGGGGCCGTTAAACCGCCAGCTGCTCCCAATCTCCAGCCTCCGGCCGGCCGCGCTCGCGGCTCCGGCGCTCGCCGGGCTCCAGCCTCACTTTCTCCACTGCGGAGCGGGACGGCAGCCGCCGCCGCCGGCTCCTGGGTGGGGTCCTGAGGGTGGCTGGAAAAACCCAGGGAGCTGCCATCAACCAGCTGATGATGGTTTTTTGGAGGCCGCGTGGTTGGCTGTGGGATGCGGGACGCCGGTTACGGCAACCGCGGGGCTCCCCGGGGGATGCTCCCGGCTTCCTAGTTGGGCGCCAACCCAACCGATGGGAATTTGGGGGGAGGGGGGTAGGGTGGGTGTCCCCGGAGCCCGGCTGCTTGCCGGACCCCCAAACACAAACAGGGTGTGGGGTGACGGTGTGACCGGCGCCAACGCCGGGGGGGACATCGGTAGCGCCCGGCGGTGCGGGGGTGGATCCTTACCGGAGACCAGCCACTGCCCGCTGGGAGAGATGCCCAGGCACCGCACCAGGCTGGTGTGCCCACGGTAGACCTGCCAAGGGAGAGGGGAGGTGGGTGAGGGTCCCCCTGGAAAGAGGGGGACCCCGGCACAGCCCCCTGCCGCCGGCACAGCCCCGGTGACGCGACGCGGCCGCTCACCAGCGCCTGGACGGTCGGGAAGGGCTGCAGGTCCCGTGGCTTCGGCAGCTTCGGGATCAGGTCCTCCGGGTCCACGTTGACCTACGAGAGGCAGCGGGAGGTGAGATGCAGCCGGGGAAGTGGCTCCGGTGGCACCGGCACAGGTACCGGTGATACCAGCACAGGTACCGGTGATACCAGCACAGGCACTGGTGATACTGGCACAGGCACCGGTGATTCCAGTACAGGCACCAGTGATACCAGCACAGGCACCAGTGATTCCAGCACAAGCACTGGTGATACTGGCACAGGCACCAGTGATACTGGCACAGACACCAGTGATACCGGCACAGGCACCGGTGATACCAGCACAGGCACTGGTGATATGGGCACAGGCACTGGTGATACCAGCACAGGCACTGGTGATACTGGCACAGGCACCAGTGATTCCAGTACAGGCACCGGTGATACTGGCACAGGCACCGGTGATACTGGCACAGGTTCCAGTGATTCCAGCACAGGCACCAGTGATACTGGCACAGGCACCAGTGATACTGGCACAGGCACCAGTGGCACCAGCACAGGCTCTGGTCACGCCACCCAGGCTCAGGGCCAGAAGGTGACCCGATGCCATCACCAGCAGCCACTGGCACAGCTCAGGGAGCCGGGGCCGTGCGAGCCCTTCCGGAGAGGCGCTCTGAGTGCGGCGCCGCCGGCGTCGGGGCAGCTCTGGCCGGGGAGCCCCGAGCTGAAGGTGCCCTGGCACAGCGGTGTTGGGGGGGGGGGGGGGTGGGGGCCAGGGGCATCCCTCACCCTCATCTTCCTCTGGCGTGGGCAGAGGTAGAGGTCGAGGCAGCGCTCGAAGCGCTCGTGGATGAAGCGGGGATAGGCCGGCACAGCCCGCAGGCACCGCCACTGCCGCGGCACGAAGTTCAGCCGCCGCTCCGCCGGCTCCTGCTGCTCCCAGGCCAGCTTCTGCGGGACGGAGAGGGTATGGGTCAGGACAACCCCCCCACACCCCAAAAAACACAGCCCCAGACACCCCCACACAACCCCCTCCCCACACCAAATCCAGCAGGAACCGGCCTGGAGCTGGTTTCGCACCGCGCCGCTCGGCGAGACACCGCGCTCAGCCGGGTGCTGCTCGGGCTCTACCAGGGCTGGGTCCCAGTTGCCCCCATGGCTCTTCTCCTCTGGCTCCCAGTTACCCCCATGGCTCTTCTCCTCTGGCTCCCAGTTACCCCCATGGCTCTTCTCCTCTGGCTCCCAGTTACTCCCAAGACTCTTCTCCTCTGGCTCCCAGTTCGCTCCATGGCTTTCCCCCTGTGGCTCCCAGTTACACCCATGGCTTTACCCCTGTGGCTCCCAGTTTCCCCCATGGCTTTCCCCCTGTGACTCCCCGTTCCCCCCATGGCCTTCCCCCTGTGGCTCCCAGTTACACCCACAGCTTTACCCCTCAGCTCCCAGTTCCCCCCATGGCTCATCCCCTCAGCTCCCAGTTCCCCCCATGGCTCATCCCCTCAGCTCCCAGTTACCCCCATGGCTCTTCCCTCTGGCTCCCAGTTCCCTCCTCCCAAGCTTTACCCCTCCAGCTCCCAGTTACTCCCATGGCTCTTCCCTCTGACTCCCAGTTCCCCCCCCAACTTTACCCCTCCAGCTCCCAGGTACCCCCATGGCTCTTCTCCTCAGATTCCCAGTTACCCCCATGACACTTCCCCTCAGCTCCCAGTTACCGCCATGGCTCTTCCCTCTGGCTCCCAATTACCTCCATGACTCTTCTCCTCCAGCTCCCAGTTACCCCCATGGCTCTTCCCTCTGGCTTCCTGTTCCCCCCCCAAATTTACCCCTCCAGCTCCCAGTTACCCCCATGGCTCTTCCCTCTGGCTCCCAGTTACACCCACAGCTTTACCCCTCTGGCTCCCAGTTCCCCCCACAGCTTTTCCCCAGGGGCTCCCAGTCCTACCCCCCCCCCAGCTTTCCCCCTGCAGCCCCCCCCTCACCTCCTCCTCGCTGAGCAGATATTCTGGGGGGGGGTTGTAGGACTCCTCGTGTCCTGGCAGCTTCATCTTGGGTGCTGGGACGTGCATCTTGTGCCTGCCCAGGATGGAGCCAGGGTCCTCGTGTGCCCACAGGTCATAGTAGGTTGGGGTGTCATCCTTGGGCTTCCGGGGCTTGATCCAGCCCATCTTGATGGCATGGACCAGTTTGGAGACCTGTGGGACAGGGAGGGGTCAGTCCTGGGGTGATGGAGGTGTAGGGAAGGGGGTGGGAGGTGTTGGGGGGTAAGGAAGGGTGCTGAGAGGGGCTCTGGGAGCTCTGGGAGCCCTGGGGAAGGGCTGGAGATGTGGATGTGGTGGGGCTCTGGGAGACCTGGGAAGGGGCTGGAGATGTGGATCTGGTGGGATTCTGGGAGCTCTGGGAAGGGGTTGGAGCTGTGGATGTGGTGGGGCTCTGGGAGCTCTGGGAAGGGGCTGGAGGAGCTGTGGGTATGGTGGGGCTCTGGGAGCCCTGGGGAGGGGGCTGGAGCTGTGGATGTGGTGGGGCTCTGGGAGCTCTGGGAAGGGGCTGGAGGAGCTGTGGATGTGGTGGGGCTCTGGGAGCCCTGGGAAGGGGCTGGAGATGTGGATGTGGTGGGGCTCTGGGAACCCTGGGAAGGGGTTGGAGCTGTGGATGTGGTGGGGCTCTGGGAGCTCTGGGAAGGGCTGGAGGAGCTGTGGATGTGGTGGGGCTCTGGGAGCCCTGGGGAGGGGCTGGAGGAGCTGTGGATGTGGTGGGGCTCTGGGAGCCCTGGGGAGGGGCTGGAGGAGCTGTGGATGTGGTGGGGCTCTGGGAGCCCTGGGGAGGGGCTGGAGGAGCTGTGGATGTGGTGGGGCTCTGGGAGCCCTGGGGAGGGGCTGGAGGAGCTGTGGATGTGGTGGGATTCTGGGAGCCCTGGGGAGGGGTTGGAGCTGTGGATGTGGTGGGGCTCTGGGAGCCCTGGGGAAGGGCTGGAGCTGTGCATGTGGTGGGGCTCTGGGAGCTCTGGGAAGGGGCTGGAGCTGTGGATGTGGTGGGGCTCTGGGAGCTCTGGGAAGGGGCTGGAGCTGTGGATGTGGTGGGGCTCTGGGAGCTCTGGGAAGGGGCTGGAGGAGCTGTGGGTGTGGTGGGGCTCTGGTTTGTGCCCCCAGAGCTCAGCCCTCACCTTCTCCTTCTCGATGAGGGACGGGATGAAGCTCCTCTTGTCCGCCGGGCGGTTCGTCACCGGGTGGATCATGACCTCGTGGGTGAAGAAGTCCACAGAGGGCTGGGGAGATGGAGACACGTGTGACTGGTGATCCCATCCCCATCCCATCCCCATCGCCATCCCATCCCCATCCCCATCCCATCCCATCCCATCCCATCCCATCCCATCCCATCCCCATCCCCATCCCCCTCCCCATCCCATCCCATCCCATCCCATCCCATCCCCATCCCCATCCCCATCCCCGTCCCACCCCCATCCCATCCCCATCCCCATCCCATCCCATCCCCATCCCCATCCCATCCCATCCCATCCCATCCCCATCCCCATCCCATCCCATCCCATCCCCATCCCCATCCCCATCCCCGTCCCACCCCCATCCCATCCCCATCCCCATCCCATCCCATCCTATCCCCATCGCCATCCCATCCCATCCCCATCCCATCCCCATCCCCATCCCATCCCATCCCATCCCCATCCCCATCCCTCTCCCCATCCCATCCCATCCCATCCCATCCCATCCCCATCCCATCCCCATCCCATCCCCATTCCATCCCCATCCCCATCCCCATCCCATCCCATGCAATCCCCATCCCTATCCCATCCCATCCCCATCCCATCCCCATCCCCATCCCCATCCCATCCCATGCAATCCCCATCCCTATCCCATCCCTATCCCATCCCATCCCCATCCCATCCCCATCCCATCCCCATCCCCATCCCCATCCCCATCCCCATCCCCATCCCATCCCATGCAATCCCCATCCCTATCCCATCCCATCCCCATCCCCATCCCCATCCCCATCCCATCCCATGCAATCCCCATCCCATCCCCACCCCCACCCCACCCCCCCTCACCTCATAGGGGTCAAAGTGGACATCCCCAAACTGGCCCCTCTGGAGCCGCTGCACCAGATCCACCTGCTCGTCCGTCAGCTTCACCTCCGCCCCCGTCATCTTGTCCTGCACCGTGCGCCTGCCAGGAGCCGGCGTTGGGGCTGCGCCACCGCGGCACAGAGCCGGCATCCCACCGCTCCCCACCCTTCCTGGGGTCCCCCAACCTCTCTCACCAGTAGTCTGGGTTCTCCATCTTCTCCAGGAAGGTGTCCAGCTCGTCCTTGGTGCGGATGGGCTTGTAGATCCTCTTCCCGTCCAGATCGTAGCCGATGTGGGGGAAGTCCTGGTACCATTCCATAGGGATGTTGCCCACGGTGTTGCGGATGTCCTGGGGGAGAGGGGAGGGAGAGGAAGGAGTGAGGCTGAGAGAGGATGCACCCCTGGGTGTTGGGAAGGGAGAAAGGAGCAAGGAAAGGGGGAAGGGAAATGGGAAAGCTGCATGATGCTGACCCCCCACCCACATACAGGCATCACATCCCCATCCCAACCCCATCCCATCCCCATCCTATCCCATCCCCATTCCATCCCCATCCCATCCACATCCTAACTCCATCCCATTTTATCTCATTCCATCCCCATCCCATCCCATTCCATCTCATTCCATCCCATCCCATCCCGTCTCCATCCTATCCCATCCCCATCCCATTCCATCCCCTCCCCATCCCATTTCATTCCCATCCCCATCCCCATCCCCATCCCATCACCTTCCCAACCCCATCCTATCCTATCTCCATCCCATCCCTATTCCATCCCATTCCCTCTCATTCCCATTCCCATCCTCATCCCATCCCATCCCCATCCCAACCCCATCCCATTCCATCCCCTCCCCATTCTATTTCATTCCCATCCCCATCCCCATCCCATCCCCATCCCCATCCCCATCCCCATCCCCATCCCATCCCATCCCCATCTTCATCCCCATCCCCATCCCATCCGATACCCATCCCATCCCCATCCCCATCCCCATCCCATCCCATCCCATCCCCATCCCAACCCCATCCTATCCCCATCCCATCCCATCCCATCCTCATTCCCATCCTCATTCCATAGCACAGCACGGCACAGCTCGGCATGGCACGGCATGGCACATGCCCAGAAGCTGCTCCCTTCCTCAGCCACTGGTACCCTGGTACCCTGACCCTGGGGATGCCGGGGGAGATGGGATGGATGGATGGAGCATCAGAGCTGCTCCGCTTCCCTTCCCAGGAGGCTGGGGGCAGGAATCTGCCCCCCCACAGCTGCTCCGGAGCCTCTTCCTGCTCCAGAGGGGTGGGACGTGGTTGGAGGGTCAAGTAGGACCAGGATCAGGATCAGGACCAGGAGCAGAAGCAGGGGCATGGGCAGGAGCAGGAGCAGGACTAGAATCAGGAGCAGAAGCAGGGGCAGGAGCAGGAGCAGGAGCAGGAGTAGGACTAGGACCAGGAGCAGGACCCGGATCAGAAACAGGACCAGGACCAGGACCAGGACCAGGACCTGGAGCTGGGAAGCCCAGTCTGGGTGTCCCTTCTGGAAGGTCAGCTCAGCTCAACTCAGCTCAGCTCAGCTCAGCTCAGCTCAGCTCCACCAGGAGCTGCAGCCTCGGTGCAGGAATCCCGGGGTGCAGCGTGTGCCACACGGGATCACGGCTGCCCTGGATCCCTCCCTGCTCCAACACCGAGGTCGAGATCACGGTCACCCAGGATCCCTCCTTGCTCCAACCCCAAGGTCAGGATCACAGTTGCCCTGGATCCCTCCCTGCTCCAATCCCGAGCTCCATGGGGGAACACACCGGCACGGTGGCCACCGCAGCCGCCACCACACGCTGCCAGGGCGCTCAGCATCTCCTGACCCCCCCCAAAACCCTGCCCAGCCAGGATGCTCCACGCCCTCATCTCACACCATGGGTGGGAGCCTGGCAGCGATGGTGCCGCGGTGCCGGACCCGGGGGCTGAGCTGTAGGGGACACGGTGCCACCATGGCACCATTAATCCCCATCAGCAGGATCCACGTGTGTGTCCCCCCCCCTCCACAGCCCCACAACACGGTGTAAATTCCTCCCAGACAGAATCTCTCCCAGTTTCTTAGCCGGTGCCGGCGCAGCGCGGTAGCCAGAGCCCTCCCTCCGCTCGCCTCCCACCCACCCACCCACCCACCCACGGTGCCGGCAGCGCGGCTCTGCCCCGCGTCGTTAACACATCGCCTCTGGAGCGTTTTGGGGGGGGGTGTGTGGGGGGGGGGAAGCTGGAGCCCCAGGAGCAGGGAAGGGGGGGGGGGGGGGAGGATGGGACTGCCGTCACTCAGCCTCACGTCTGGAAGTTGTTCTTGGATGGGCCCTGGGCATTCCTAGACGCGCATTCCTGGCAGCCCCGGAGCCGCGGCGGAAAGATTCTTCTCTCCAAAATATCCGGTCCACGTGGAGGAGAAAGGGGGACGGGGCACGCTCAGCCCTCCCACCACCCAGCCCGCACCCCGCGGCACCGTGCCCGGAGAGGGGCCGGTGGGGAGCTGGGTATCCCCTAGGATGGTGCTGGGAAGGGTGTTTTGTGTGTATCCCCACCCCCCCCGCCACCTCCTCACCCCTTGAAGGTGACCGGAGAGGGATCAGCACCCCCAGGTGTATTCCCCATAGGAGTGTGTGGGGAGGGGGGTCTCCGGGGTGCCCCCAGCACCCTTTTTGGGGAAGGATGGGTGGCAGACCTCAGCGGGGAGCACCCCATGCACGGCTCTTGGGTGGGCAGGGCAGCTCTCCAAGCAGGGCAGAGCCAGATCCAAAAGGGACCGGGAAAGGCCCGCGGCACCGCGGCCCAGCACCACGCTCCGGGGTTGCAAGGCAGCCGCGGCATGGTCCCTCGGTGGCGGAGCCGTGGCGTCACCGTGGCGCAGCCAGGCCAAGCTTCCAGGTAATAAAGCCCATGGCTGGTGATCGCAGCGGGGAATTCCAGGCTCCCTACGCCAGGCTCTGCCGCCCTGGCACAGCTGGCAAGATGCCGGACACCGCAGAAGCTGGGAGAGCCACCGAGCCTGGGATTGGGATATGGCAACGGCGCCCACAGCCCAACATCCTGACTGGTTTCACCCCCCGGGGCGCTTCCAGAGCTGGAGCCAGGTCTGGTGCTCCAGCCCCAGAACTGGGGACCCATCTCCATCCCGCTGCGGCACCGGAGAAGCTGGACCACGGGGAGACGGGAGGGACAGAGGGACAGAGGGACGGAGGGACACACGTCTTTCCCGGGAAGGTCAGCACAGCAGGGAAAGAGCCTGGGGGGTGGAATCGCACTTGGATAGAAGGTGCTAGAGAAAAGCGAGCTCGTTAGCGGGGCTAAACGAAAGCAGATGCCTCCAGGAGCCGGCGCTTCCAAAGCACAGCCGGCGCGGTGCGAGGAGATGACAGGGCTCTGGATTCCAGGAGCCCTGAGCACGGGGATTGACTGCGGTAGCGCCCGGAGAAGGTGCAAGGCAGAGCACCGGGCAAGCGTGTGAGGCTTCTGCTGCTGGGTGGCGGGGGGGGGGGACATGGGATGGGATGGGATGGGATGGGATGGGATGGGGATGGGATGGGATAGGACGGGATGGGACTGGATGAGATGGGATGGGACAGGATGGGATGGAATGGGATGGGACAGGATGGGACGGAATGGGATGGGACAGGATGGGATGGGATGAGATGGGATGGGACAGGATGAGACAGGATGAGATGAGATGGGATGGGACAGGATGGGACGGAATGGGATGGGACTGGATGAGATGGGATGGGATGGGATGGGACGGGACGGGATGGGACGGAATGGGATGGGACAGGATGGGACGGGATGGGATGGGATGGGATGGGACAGGATGGGACGGGATGGGATGGGATGGGATGGGACAGGATGGGACTGGATGAGATGGGATGGGATGGGATGGGATGGGATGGGATGGGATGGGATGGGATGGGATAGGATGGGACGGGATGGGATGGGACAGGATGAGACAGGATGGGACGGGATGGGACATGAGACTTCCCAGCAAACAGCAGCTCCCAGTTGTGGCCAAGTGAAAAGTGCTGCTCACCGAGGCACCACACCAACTCGGTGCACCCCAGGGCCGTGCCGTGGCCGTGCCAGATGCCGGCACCTCAAGTGCTGGCACCACAGGTCACCAAAGCTCTGCTGGGCCGACAGCTGTGCCTGGGATGGAGGGGGAAGAGCAGGATTCTGCTGGGCAGCAATGGGCTCCCTGGCCACAGGCAGGGAGTGCAGCGTCCCACCACCATGGCGGCTCTTGGACGCGGTTATAGTGCCGGCACAAGGCAGCCCAAGCTCAGGAGGCTCCCTGCCAGCTCTGGCTCTCGGATGTCCATGGGTTCCTGGTGCCGGAAGGGGAGTGGGGGGTAGTTTGGGGCAGGTGGCAAAGTTGAAAGCTGATTGAAGGTGCTGGCTTGTGTGGGCTCAGGGGAGCTGGCGCGGTGACGGGGATGGGATATGGGGATGGGATATGGGGATGGGTTATGGGGATGGGGTATGAGGATGGGTTGTTGGCATGGGATATGGGGATGGGATATGGGGATGGGTTATTGGCATAGGATATGAGGATGGGTTATAGGGATGTGTTATGGGGATGGGATATGGGGATGGGTTATGGGGATGGGATATGGGGATGGGTTATGGGGATGGGATATGGGGATGGGATATGGGGATGGGTTATGGGGATGGGTTATGGGGATGGGATATGGGGATGGGTTACGGGGATGGGTTATGGGGATGGGTTATGGGGATGGGATATGGGGATGGGTTATGGGGATGGGTTATGGGGATGGGATACGGGCACAGGTTCCAGACACGGGTTCCAGCCATGCGTTGCAGGGATGGGTTATAGGGATGGGTTATGGACATGGGTTCCAGGGATGGGTTCCAGACACGGGTTCCAGGGCCAGGAGCTGGCTCTGTGCTTTCACGCACCCATCAGGCCCTGGCGACACAACTGCCGCTCCGGCTGTGCCGGGAGGAGAGCGCGGCACATGGAAGCAGCCTGGGCGGAGGAGGCCCTGCAAGGGTTAATCCCTCCCTCTCTGCCCCATTAGCAGCAGGATGGATCTGGTGCTGCTGCAGGAAGGGGAGGGAGCGCTCTGGGGGTCTCTGTGCTCTCAGGGGTCTCTTTACGCAGGGACTAATCCTGAGCAGGAGCCCAGGCCCCCAGCCCCCAGCACGGGGGGTGAGGCATCCCCCCGCCCAGCCCCAGCCCTATCCCAGGCGCAGGTTGCCCATGAACCCCACAGCTCCCTCCCAGCCACAGAGACCCCCATGGACCTCACTGCCAGCACCCACCTTCCCAGCATCAGGGTGGGCAAGGACGATGTGCCAGCCCCCCCATGCGCTCCCCACGCCGGGAGCCTGAAGCTCGCCAAGAAGCACGGCAAGAACTCCCATCTTTTGGGCAGGAGCCCCCCCATCCTGAGGCCAGGACCCCCCATCCTGGAGCAAGGACCCCACATCCTTGGGTAGGCTCCCCCATCCCGGAGTGGGAACCCACCCCCCCACCCCGATTTCTCTCCACCCAAGCCCTGAAGGGTTAAATCCCCTGCGGGGATGGAGGGTGAGCTCAGGTAGGCGTGAGCCTCTGTGTTCCCACTTCCAGAGCCCAGAAGCAGGGCTGCTTGCCGGAGCCGGAGCCAGAGCCGGAGGAGGGGCCTGGCTGACCAGTGCTGCTGCTATAAAACTCCCCTGCTCCTGCCACACTCAGCGTCTTAAGATGCACACGTGTGGGGAGAGGAAAGCGGCGGCGAGCAGCCCTTAACCCCTTCTGCACACCGAGGCTGACACCGAGACACCCTGACCCACACCGGGACACCCAGACAGCTCCCCCCCCAACCCCCTCTCCCTAATCCTCCCACCGCGACACATCCTGTGACACCAGCCAGGGGCTCCCCGCACCCCAATCTGAGGAAGCAGGATGAGCGCCCAGAGCTGAAAGCAGGAGGAGGTGGTCAGAGCGCGGCGATCAGTGGGTGCCCAAGGCGGCTTTTCCCCCCCACACACACCCTTCAACACCCCCCCTTCTCCCCAACCCCCCACCCCACCCCACCCCCGTGAGGAGCCCCCCACCCCAACCATCACCGCCGTGCCAAACCATGTCCTTCGCCATGCTGCGCTCGGCGCCCAGCCGGTACCTGTACCCGGAGATCAACATGTTGTCTGAGGATGAGGAGAACGGGAGCGAGAGCTCCGGCTCGGATGAGAAGCCCTATCACCTGGACACCGCCGACGGTTACGGCATCAAGGCCAACAAGCGCCGGAGCGGCAAGAAACCCAACCGGCTCAACAGGGAGCCCCGGCAGCGTCACACGGCCAACGCGCGGGAGCGCGACCGCACCAACAGCGTCAACACCGCCTTCACCGCCCTCCGCACGCTCATCCCCACCGAGCCGGCCGACAGGAAGCTCTCCAAGATCGAGACCTTGAGACTGGCCTCCAGCTACATCTCCCACCTGGGGAACGTGCTGCTGGTTGGGGAGGCGTGCGGGGACGGGCAGCCTTGCCACACCACCCCTGCTTTCTACCACCACGGCGGCGGCGGGAGCCCCCCTCCGCGTGACACCGAGAACTCCCAGCCCAAACAGATCTGCACTTTCTGCCTCAGCAACCAGAGGAAGCTGGTGAGTGGCCGCTCGGCGCCGTCTATCCCGGTGGGCTTTTGGTGTGAGTGGGTGAAGGGGTGGGGGTGGGGGGGATGCGCCAGACTCCCCCCTATGTGTCCCCATGAGAGAGGAGGGGGTTGGGGAGCGCCGGGATGCCGGTTATGGCTCCGTCGGGTGGGTGCGAGCCGAGGGTTGGGAGAGACGGAGCAGCTCCGGCGCCAGAGCCCGAAACGCCGGCGTGGAGAAGACGGTGCCTCCCGTGAGCGCGTCTGGATTTGCTGCCCAAACAACACCCCCCCCCCCTCCACCCCGGCCCCGGCAGCCGCCGTGGAATTTCGCACGCGGTCGCCAAAAGGGACGGGGAGAAGGGAAAAACCCTCCTGGGTCGTAGGAGATGGAATTCGGAGGCACCGGGGGGATGGAAGAGCCTGGGATGGGTCCACATCTCCTCCCCGGCACCGTCCCGGTGGCAAACAGAGCAGCGAGAGCAGTTTGGGTGTAACCGGGGCCCCCCAGCACCCCCGATGCCGGCGGTGGCACCGTGCTGGCTCCTCACGCCCGGCCTGGCGTCCCAGGGAGCTGTGGCAGGACAGGGATGGGGGGGAAGCCGCATCTGTTGCCACAGCACAGTGGGTCCCCTCAAGAAGCCCCGAGGATGGTGGGGACCCCCCGGGAGTGGCACCGGCGCAAGCGGGAGCAGTAACACCCCGACCGTTTGGTTTGCTGGGTGCTCCCGGCTCTTGACCCCATCCCCAGCCTTTGGGGCAGCGCTCTGGTCTCTGGCATCTCTGGCAGAGGTTGTTTTCGTGCCTGCCCGGCACCGGCACAGGCCAATCCAGCTCTGCGGAGACACCGGGAGCCGGTCGCATGAGCCGGAGGCGCTGAGCAGCCGCCATCCCGGCACGGTGCTGCCTGTCCCGGCTGATCTCCGGCGATGCCAGCAAACCAACCCCCACCCCGTCCCCATCCTTGGGGGTGCCAGGCACGATGCGTGGCACAGCGCTCCAGCCCTTCTCAGGGCTCTCGTGGCACGCGCAGCCACGGTGGCACACGCAGCCACGGCGGCACGGGGAGGAGGAGGTGGCAGCTGTTGCCAGCCTCAAGCCCTGCGCCGTGCGGATACGGAGGTGTCGGGATGGCAGCCGGAGCCAGGAGTGAGCGCCGCGGTTCCCCCCCCCCCCCCGGAGTAACCCAAGAGGGAGAAGGAGCCGTTAAGGTGGAACCGGTCACCAACCCCGGCAGCTCGAGCGTCTCGGAGCAGGAACCCCCTGAAACCCCTCGCGGGTCCCGTCCGGGTGGAGAGAGGAGCCGATGGCTCCGGAATGACCCCGGGATTCTTCGTATCCAGTGGGATTTACACCACCAGACCTCCGGTCACAGAGCACAGAGGCACAGAGCAACGGAGCCCCGAGCGCCGGCACCGAGCGCGGCTCCGTGAGCACCCACCGGAGCGGGGCGAGGGATGCAGGCGGCTGGCTGTCTGTGGCACGCCGCTCAGACCAGTGCCGGCCCAGTCTGAACGGGGAAGCTGTGGTGGGGAAGCTCCTTCAGGGATCAACTGGAAAACTCCCCCGTCTCCCAGTTACCATCCGGCTCCGGAATTCCCTGTAGCAGCTCCAAAGGTCAAGTGTCTCCGGCTCTTTCGCTGCCACTTGAGGCTTCAGCATTGATTCCAGTCAATCCCTATTGATCCTTCAGCATCAATTCCCATCAATCCCTATTGATCCTTTGGCATTGATTCCCATCAATCCCTATTGCTCCGTCGGCATCAATTCCAATCAATCCCTATTGCTCCTTCAGCATCGATTCCCATCAATCCCTATCGCTGCTTCCTCATCCATCCCCATCAATCCCTATTGATCCTTCGGCATCGATTCCCCTCAATCCCAACTGCTCCTTCGGCACTGATTCCCATCAATCCCTATCCCTGCTTCCTCATCCATCCCCATCAATCCCTATCGCTCCTTTGGCATCGATCCGGTGAATCCCGGTGCCGCTTCCTCCTCCATTCCCATCAGGCGCTGTGCCATCAGTTCCCGGTGCAGTGCTGCGGGCAGGAGCAAACCCCGGGATGGGGACGGCTGTGCCAAGGGACGTGGAAGGGACAAGGTGTGGGACAGCCCCTTCTCACCTCCCTTCCTGCGGCTTTTCCGGATGAAGCTCCGGCCATCCGGCCCTCGGCGGCTGTCGGCGAATCGCTGGGTCAGGGTCCTGCTGGGAAGAGGGGCCGGAACGGACCCTGGCTGTGCCCGCGCTCACTCTGTGCCGGTGGTTTTGGATGGACTGGCTTTCCCTGGCACAGCATTGGGGAGGGAAGGAGCAGCCTCCTCCGGAGCTGCCGGCACGGCACGGTGCAGCCGGGATCTCACAGCCCGTCTGACATCGGGTGGAAAGGACCCAGCTGGTCACCAGCTCCACGCACCCACTTGTGCCACGGCTCCGTCCCGGCATCTTGGAGCCACCATGCCTCTCCTCTCCTGGCCAGGAAGGGCTGCTCCGTCACTGCGCCTCGTGGCTCAGCCATAACGACATCCTTAGGCCAACGTGGCTCCGGCTCTGTCCCTCTCAGGTTTTCCAGGGATCTCCTTTCCACGGTGTCCCGGCACCGGCTCTGTCCCTCTCTGGCTTTCCAGGGATCTCCTTTCCATGGTGTCCTGGCACCAGCTCTCCAGGGATCTCCTTTCCACGGTGTCCCGGCACCAGCTCTCCAGGGATCTCCTTTCCGCAGTGTCCCAGCACCGTGTGTCCCCATCCAATTCTGTGCCGGTTGTGCCGTGACAGCGGCACCTTCTCCATCCCAAAAAAGCCCAGGAGCCGCCACGCCTGCCCAGCTCCAGGCCCTTCGGCAGCCTCCGTCCATGCCGGACATGCTGTGGCCACACCGGGCCAGGAGAGGCTGTGCCCGACCCGCGACTCGGAGCCAGGGAAGCCGATGCCACCGTTCCCCTCATTAAACACCCACCAGGCGCCCGAGGGGCAGGAGACGGCACCAGAGCTGCCGGGGAAGGGGCTCTGTGCCACGGGGAGGGATGCCTGGGGTTGCTAGCTGCTCTGGCACACCAAGGGACGGCCGAGGAGGGCAGGGAACACTCTAGAACCCTTCCCTGGCATTGCCAGCTGCTCTGGCACGCTGAGGGATGGCCGAGGAGGGCAGGGAACACTCTAGAACCCTTCCCTGGCGTTGCCAGCTGCTTTGGCACGCTGAGGGACGGCCGAGGGCAGGGAACACTCTGAAACCCTTCCCTGGCGTTGCCAGCTGCTCTGGCACGCTGAGGGACGGCCGAGGGCAGGGAACACTCTGGAACCCTTCCCTGGCGTTGCCAGCTGCTTTGGCACGCTGAGGGATGGCCGAGAAGGGCAGGGAACACTCTGGAACCCTTCCCTGGCGTTGCCAGCTGCTCTGGCACACCAAGGGACGGCCGAGGAGGGCAGGGAACACTCTGGAACCCTTCCCTAGCCCATCCTTTGCCGCGCCGGCGGCACCAAGGCTCTCTCGGATCTGCGTGGCGTGACTCAGCCTCGCGCCCAGGCGTCCCGGGCGCCTCAACCCAGGGGTTTTCCCGGCTCGGGCTGAACCCAACACCGTCCTTCTGGAAAGATCCTTCTTGGAAATGACTCAGACATAACGGTCTGGTGGCTGCTCCGGCTTGGCCCAGTCCTCCCAGTTAGAGGGAAGGGGACACTGGACTGGTACAAGTATCAGGCGTGGGCAGGCGGTGGCGATGGAACGCGTGGTCCCCGGCACCCCCATATTCGGAGCGCTGGGAGAGGGGGTCCAGGGTGACCCCCCCACACACACACCCCAACAGCCCCTTGCCAGGGCCTGGAGGATGAGCACCGTGTCGGCCCCCCCTCCACCGGCACACCCAGCGCAGCCGGGCCCCCCGCCGAGGGCATGGCACAGCAGTACAACCCCCCCGTGTCCCCCCCAGGCATCCCGGCGATGCGCGGACACCGGAGGGACGGGATGGAGGGGGACACACTGCGCACCCCGTCCCACCCCACGCCGAGGAACCGGAGGGGGATAGGGAGGGGACCGGTGACCAGTGGCTGTGCCAAGGGGTCAGGGCAGCTCCAGGTCCCCTTCCAGGGGAGGAAGAGCCCTGAGGACAGACAAAAGACTCTTGAGGATAGAGGGAAGACCCCAGAGGACAGAGGGGAGATCTCAGAGGACAGACCCCTGAGGACAGACAGAAGACCCCTGAGGACAGACCCCCAAGGACAGAGAAGACTCCAGGGGACAGACCCCCAAGGACAGAGCCACGTTCCTGGTGGAGATAAACCAGAGGGCACAGGGCTGGAGAGGACCCTGGGCAGCAGCTGGCGGCAGGAGGAAGGAGAGGAGGATGGAGAGGATGGAGAGGAGGAAGGAGAGGAAGGAGAGGATGAAGAAGAGGAAGGAGAGGAAGGAGAGGAGGAAGAAGAGGAAAGAGAGGAGGAAGGAGAGAAAGGAGAGAAAGGAGAGGAAGGAGAGGAGGAAGAAGAGGAAAGAGGAGGAAGGAGAGGAAGGAGAGGATGGAGAAGAGGATGGAGAGGATGAAGAAGAGGAAGGAGAGGATGGAGAGGAGGAAGGAGAGGAAGGAGAGGAAGGAGAGGAGGAAGGAGAGGAGGAAGGAGAAGAGGAGCAGGATGATGGGTCGGCTGAACCTGTCACCTGTTGCTTCCCTGCACCCCTGGTCCCACCGCAGCTGCGGCACCGCGGCCGGCAGCCACGTCTCCCGCGGCACAAGTCCAGCTCCAGGCTGGCTGCAGCCAAGGGCGCGGGCAGGAAGGGCCGAGCCGGTCAACCCACCCGGTTCTCTGGCGCTGCCCCCGGCACTGGCACTGCCCGGTGCCGACGGGTCCACGGAGGTGACCGGAGCTGTGGCGCAGCCGGAGCCATCCCACCCTCAGAGCAGCCACACGGGCACGGGCGAGGCTGCGCCGGGGCAGCTCCAGGACTCAGCATCCCCGGCGCCGCGGCTGAACCACCCTGACCTCACAGGTCAGGGCAGGAGGGACGGCAGCGGGGAAGCGAAGAGGCTCCACATACACCCCCAAACCTCCCCCCCAAAGCCTGGATTTGGTGGCACCATGACCCCCACTCATAAGGGCCTTGAGATGGGGACATGGAGCTCGGCCAGCAGTGCCAGAGCCTGGCTCTGCCCACAGGTCTGGGCAGGAGAGACGGCGCCAGGGAAGCAAAGAGGCTCCACATACACCCCCAAAACCGCCCCCCAAGCCTGGATTTGGTGGCACCATGACCCCCACTCATAAGGACCTTGAGATGGGGACACAGAGCTCAGCCAGCAGCGCCAGAGCTTGGCTCTGCCCATAAGGTTTCAGTGGGTCTGGGCAGGAGCGACGGCACTGGGGAAGCGAAGAGGCTCCACATACACCCCCAAAAAGCCCCCCAAGCCTGGATTTGGTGGCACCATGACCCCCACTCATAAGGACCTTGAGATGGGGACATGGAGATCAGCCAGTGCAGCCAGAGCCTGGCTCTGCTCACAGGTCAGGGAAGGAGGGACGGCACCGGGGAAGCGAAGAGGCTCCACACACACCCCCAAAAAGCCCCCCAAGCCTGGATTTGGTGGCACCATGACCCCGACTCATAAGGACCTTGAGATGGGGACACGGAGCTCAGCCAGCAGCGCCAGAGCTTGGCTCTGCCCATAAGGTTTCAGTGGGTCTGGGCAGGAGCGACGGCACTGGGGAAGCGAAGAGGCTCCACATACACCCCCAAAAAGCCCCCCAAGCCTGGATTTGGTGGCATCATGACCCCCACTCATAAGGGCCTTGAGATGGGGACATGGAGATCAGCCAGTGCAGCCAGAGCCTGGCTCTGCCCACAGGTCAGGGAAGGAGGGACGGCACCGGGGAAGCGGAGAGGCTCCACATACACCCCCAACCCCCCCCCCCCCCCCAAACCTGGGTTTGGTGGCACCATGACCCCCACTCATAAGGACCTTGAGATGGGAACATGGAGATCAGCCAGTGCAGCCAGAGCCTGGCTCTGCCCACAGATCTGCGCAGGAGGGACGGCGCCAGGGAAGCGAAGAGGCTCCACACACACCCCCAAAAAGCCCCCCAAGCCTGGATTTGGTGGCACCATGACCCCCACTCATAAGGACCTTGAGATGGGGACACGGAGCTCAGCCAGCAGCGCCAGAGCCTGGCTCTGCCCATAAGGTTTCAGTGGGTCAGGGCAGGAGCGACAGCACCGGGGAAGCCAAGAGGCTCCCTATACACCCCCAAAACCTCCACCAACAACCAAAACCCGTGTGCCTCAGCCCAGCACCATCCCCCCCCAGGGTATGTGGGAGATGTGCCGGCTCCGCAGCCCCTGTAATTTACTGTTCCTGCTGCAGTTGGTGGCAGCGGAAAGGCAAGGTGATAGGGGAAAAAATATGAGGCGGGATTTTCCGAATCCCCATTTCCTCTCCAGACAGCGCAGCAGCTCCTGGGGCCCGAACATCTGGGAAATTTAATTTTCCCCGTTCCTGAACTCCCTTTCCCCTCCCCAACTCCCCCCCCCCCCCCCCTTCCCCACCTCACCTCCTTCCCCCCCCCCACCCCGAGCAACAAAGGAAGAGTCAGAGCCGCACGTGCAGCCGGTGTGGGGGGAGGTTGTGCCGCCGCGGTGAGTCCCGCCGGCTGGAGAGGTGGGAGAGGGGTGCTGAGGGCACTGAGCTCACCCCCCCTCCCCCCCTCCCCCACCCCCCCCAGCCTGGCCTGGTGATGGTGGAGGGGGGGGAAGGAGGAGTGGGTGTCCCAGCTGGGTAAGGCCAGGTGGCTGCGAAGCGCGGTGGTGGGGCGGTGAGAGGCACCAGCTCTGCCGGAGCACGCCGGGCCCGGCACTGCTGGCAATGGGGTGCTGGTGGCGGTGCTGGTGGTGGTATTAGTGGTGGTGGTGGTGGTGGTGGTCCTGGGGGTGCTGGTGGTCCTGGCGGCGCTGGTGCTGCTGGTGCTGGTGGTCCTGGCAGCACTGGTGCTGCTGGTGCTGGTGCTGCTGGTGCTGCGGTTCTGGCAGCGCCGGTGCTGGTGCTACTGATGCTATTGGTGCTGCTGGTTCTGGCAGCGCTGGTGCTACTGGTGCTATTGGTGCTGCTGGTTCTGGCAGTGCTGGTGCTGGTGCTACTGGTGCTATTGGTACTGCTGGTGGTTCTGGCAGCACTCGTGCTGGTGCTACTGGTGCTATTGGTACTGCTGGTGGTTCTGGCAGCACTCGTGCTGGTGCTACTGGTGCTATTGGTGCTGGTTCTACTGGTGCTATTGGTACTGCTGGTGGTTCTGGCAGCACTCGTGCTGGTGCTACTGGTGCTATTGGTACTGCTGGTTCTGGCAGTGCTGGTGCTGGTGCTACTGGTGCTATTGGTGCTGCTGGTTCTGTCAGTGCTGGTGCTGGTGCTACTGGTGCTGCTGGTTCTGGCAGCGCTGGTGCTGCTGGTGCTGATGCTGGCTCTGGCAGCACTGGTGCTGCTGGTTCTGGCAGCACTGGTGCTGCTGGTGCTGCTGGTTCTGGCAGCGCTGGTGCTGCTGGTTGTGGTCCTACTGGCAGTACTCATGGTGCTGACGCTGGTGGTGCTGCCGGTGCTGGTGCTGCTGGTTCTGGCAGCGCTGGTGCTACTGGCAGTACTTGTGGTGCTGGTGCTACTGGCAGTGCTGGTGCTGCTGGTTCTGGCAGTGCTAGTGCTGGTGCTGGTGGTCTCCAGGCAGTGCTGGTGGTGCCAGTGCTGGTGGTGCCAGTGGTACTGGTGCCAGAGGGCTTTCCTGGTGCAAGGGGTTCAAAGCCTGGCTGGCAGCCCGGTTGTCACCGTGGGGCTGACCAGGAGGGCTCTGCCATGGCACCCGGACGGCTTCTCACACGCCACAGCCACATGTGCCAGTGACAACGGCGGCTGGAGGTGCCAGCTGTCACCATGGCTGGAGGTGCCGGTTGTCACCGTGGCTGGAGGTGCCGGTTGTCACTGTGGCTGGTGACCAGAGGGACGGGGACCGTGGCGGCGGAGGCGAGGGGAGTCCCCGGGGGGTTTGGTGCCGAACACCCGGGGATCCCCAGAGCGACACAGAGGGATGAGGATGAGGAGGATGGAGACGCCCGAGGAAAGCCACCGCGGGCAGCTCCGGCTGAGCCCCGGCGCGGGGAGCAGCGAGAGGCTGCGGGGGCTGGAGGAGCCGCGGTGCCGGCCCCGGGTGCGGTGTTTTAACCAGACCTTTCTCCTCCTTCTCCACAGAGTAAAGACCGGGACAGGAAGACGGCGATCCGGAGCTAGAGGGTGGTCAGGAAGGACACCGCGGAGCAGCGGAAGGAGGAAGGATGGAGAAGCCCCCTACTCCCCCCCCTACCCAAAACACCCCCCCCCCCACCGCAGCCACGGACACTCCTGCCTTCACCCCGCTGCTGGGGAGAGCGGCACGGTGTCACCACGAAGGACCTGGCATGATGTCACCACAAAGGACCTGGCATGGTGTCACCACGAAGGACCTGGCACGGTGTCACCACAAAGGACCTGGCACGGTGTCACCACGAAGGACCTGGCATGGTGTCACCACGAAGGACCTGGCCCGGAGCTGGGCACGCATCCTCCCGGCTCAGCTCGGAGGGGTGATGGACACAGGGTGGTGAACACGGAGCGGGGACAGCTGTGGGATTGTTGTAGCTCCGTGACGGTGACGCCGCCGCTGCCCGGGTGGGAACTGCACCACGAGCTCCGAGCCTCTTTGGAAGGGGGAACCCCTATCCCGGTGTCTGCCGATGCCGCGTACGGCAGGGCCTGGGGGAGAGCCGGCGCTCGGATGTGCCCCATGGCAGCGCTGGTGTGGTGAATCCCCCTGCTCCCCCCTTTTGTGCCATTCCAGCTTTGCGCTGCTCCATCCCCCCCAGGAACTGGGCGCCTGTGCCGCGCCGCGCCGTGTCGTGCCACGCCGTGCCGTGCCGTGCCATGCCGTGCCATGCCGTGCCGTGCCGTGCCATGCCGCGCCACGCTGTCCAGTTAATCAATACATGCTGGTGTTTCATGTCATCCATGTGGTACCGTAAAGCCCGAGCACCGTGGGCAATTCCAAGCGGATGCGACTCCGACGCGGTTCCGACGCGGCTCCGACGCGGTTGCGGAGCTGCCTTCCTTCCCCAACACCCCCCCCCCCACCCCACGACACCCCCTCACCCCCAAAACCACCTCTGGTGTCTCACCCCCCAACCTGCGTTAGGCACCGTCTGGTGAGCGAGTGGCGCAGCTCTGCTCCCCCGGCGTGGGGCACAGCCCCCTCTGGTCCCGGCACGGGGGTTTTGGGGGGGGGGATTAGGGAGGGGGTGGGTAACCCCCTCTCCTGGCAGGGTGGTGCTGGTCCCCGCACGCCAAGCCAGGATGCGGCGCGAACCAGAGTTTGCCAGGGAAATCAATCACCCCAGGGATGCCGCAGCGGTTCAGCCCCTCACCGGGCTTGCCGGGGCTGCAGGACAAGGGAACGCTCCTTCCAGCCCCAAACTGGGTCTGAACCAGCTCCAAATTGGCCCCAAATCGGCTCCAAACTGGGTCTGAACCGGCTCCAAACCAGCCCTGAACCTGCCCCAAACTGGCTCTGAACAGGAGCGATGGTTCCCCTCGAGCTCTTGGCACTGCCACCTGCCACGGCTCCGGAGCCTGATGGGGTTTGGTGAATCCCGGCACCCAACGGCTGCCCTGAGCTTTGCTTCTCCGTGGGACATGGGCTGCCGGTCACCCTGACCCCCCCAGCGTGGGTGCCCTGTAGCCGGGTGCTCCTCGAGGACACCCAAGGGCGCTGGGCTCAGCGTGCCGGTGCTGGGTGCGTGCCGGTGCCGGGTGCATACTGGCGGGCTGCGGTGGGGAGGAAGAAGAGGTGAGGAAGAAGGGAAGGCAGCAGCACAGGGCATCGGGGTGGTGGGGATGCAGAACCCAGGGCTCCTCGCAGCCCATGGCAGACGGGGAGCCGGCAGAGCGCGGCGTCCCCCTCACCAGCGCCGGGGCGTCCCAGCCGCGGTGCCATGAAGCATCTCCTGGCTCAGCACTGCCCCAGGAGCTGAGGTGGGGAGTCAGAGTGGTGTCAGCCAGTGGGACCCCCGGGATCCCCCCCCACACCCTGTCCCTGGCTGCGCCTGGTAGAGGGGATGTGCCGTGGACCCCAGCGCCTGGATCCTGGGGTCCCAGCGCCGCTCCGTGCCGGTGGGTGCAGATAACCAGAGGTTGCGTGGGGGGCTTGGAGGGGCTGGGGGACAGGGCAGGGGGGTGACGGGGCACAGGGGTGCTCAGCAGGGCTGGGGGAAGGTGAGAGGGGGGGTGACAGGGCGCAGGGGTGCTCAGCAGGGCAGGGAGACGGCGAGAGGGGGGCACAACGGGGCGCAGGGGTGCTCAGTGCCGCGACGCCGGAGCGCTGGCTCCATGTCGGTTGGGAAACACGGATCTCTGCCACCGGTGAGCCCTGGGCCAGGGGAGCTGGGGGTGGGGGGGGATCCCTTCCTGCACTGCACGGGGTTTGGATGCTCCAACATCGGTGGCAGCTTGTGCCAGGCCGGCTCGGCATCGCTCCACCAGCACCAATGGAGCCGGAAGAGGCCCCGAGGGCGGTGCTGACGGTTTGACCCGGCAGTAAGGCTTGGGAAACGCTCCACTTTAAGGAGAAGAGATTATTTTTCCCCTCTCCTCTTCCCTTTTTGGTCAATCTGAGTGTTTTCAAGC
>JAKCOZ010000670.1:42277-96234 GCA_022605955.1 Rallus limicola | reverse complement strand
ACAAGCTGTGTATCCATGGTACATGGTGCTACAAGCTGTGTATCCATGGTACATGGTGCTACAAGCTGTGTGTCCATAGTACATGGTGCTACAAGCTGTGTGTCCATAGTACATGGTGCTACAAGCTGTGTATCCATAGTACATGGTGCTACAAGCTGTGTGTCCATAGTACATGGTGCTACAAGCTGTGTATCCATGGTACATGGTGCTACAAGCTGTGTGTCCATGGTGTGTGATGCTACAAGCTGTGTATCCATGGTACATGGTGCTACAAGCTGTACGTCCATGGTGTGTGATGCTACAAGCTGTACATCCATAGTGTGTGATGCTACAAGCTCTATGTCCATGGCACATGGTGCTACAGGTTGTATGTCCATGGTGCATGGTATTAGGGACTGTATGTCCATGGTGCTACAAGCTCTATGTCCATGCTGCATGGTGCTACAGGCTGTGTGTCCATGGTGCATGGTGCTTGGGGCTGTATGTCCATGGTGCATGGGGCTACAAGCTGTGTGTCCATGGTGCATGGTGCTACAAGCTCTATGTCCATGCTGCATGGTGCTACAGGCTGTACATCCATGGTGTGTGATGCTACAAGCTCTATGTCCATGGTGCATGGTGCTACAAGCTGTATGTCCATGATGCATGGTGCTTGGGGCTGTATGTCCATGGTGCATGGTGCTACAAGCTCTATGTCCACGGTACATGGTGCTACAGGCTGTATGTCCATGGTGCATGGTGCTACAGGCTGTATGTCCATGGTGCATGGTGCTACAGGCTGTATGTCCATGGTGCATGGTGCTACAGGCTGTATGTCCATGGTACATGGTTCTACAAGCTGTGTATCCATAGTACATGGTGCTTGAGGCTGTATGTCCACGGTGGATGGTGCTTGGGGCCATATGTCCACGATGCATGTGCTACAAGCTGTATGTCCGTGGTGGATGGTGCTATGGGCTGTATGCCCATTGTACCCAGTGCTAGGAGCTGTACGTCCACGGTGTGTGGTGTTGGGGCTGTATGTCCATGGTGCATGGTACTACAAGCTGTATGCCCACAGTACATGGTGCTACAGGCTGTGTGTCCACAGTGTGTGGTGCTACAAGCTGTATGTCCATGGTGCATGGTGCTACAGGCTGTATGTCCATGGTGCACGGTGCTCCAGGCTGTACATGCATGGTGCTGAGTGCTAGGGCTTGTGTATCCATGGTGCACGGTGCCAGGGGCTGTATGTCAATGGTGCATGGTGCTAGGAGCTGCACATGCATGATACTCAGTGCTAGGAGCTGCACATGCATGGTGCATGGTGCTAGGGGCTGCACATGCATGGTACTCAGTGCTAGGGGCTGCACATGCATGGTGCATGGTGCTAGGGGCTGCACATGCATGGTGCATGGTGCTAGGAGCTGCACATGCATGGTGCATGGTGCTAGGAGCTGCACATGCATGGTACTCAGTGCTAGGAGCTGCACATGCATGATACTCAGTGCTAGGAGCTGCACATGCATGGTACTCAGTGCTAGGAGCTGCACATGCATGGTGCACAGTGCTAGGAGCTGCACATGCATGATACTCAGTGCTAGGGGCTGCACATGCATGGTGCACGGTGCTAGGGGCTGCACATGCATGGTGCACGGTGCTAGGGGCTGCACATGCCTGGTGCATGGTGCTAGGAGCTGCACATGCATGGTGCATGGTGCTAGGAGCTGCACATGCATGGTACCCAGTGCTAGGAGCTGCACATGCATGGTGCTAGGAGCTGCACATGCATGGTGCTAGGAGCTGCACATGCATGGTGCATGGTGCTAGGAGCTGCACATGCATGGTACTCAGTGCTAGGACTCTATGTCCACGGTCCACAGTGCCGGGGCCGTGGATGCACGGTGCCGGTGCTGGGGGCTGGTGCATTGGTCCCACAGGTAGATCCAGGGAGGACCGTTGGCAGAGGGATGCAGGCTGAGGACAGCTGCCCTTCAGGCTGGTGCTGGCAGCCCTGGCCTGGCCCAGGTTGCACCCTGGAGGTGCCAGATCCGCTTCTGGGGCTGCTGAAATCGATGCAGCACAGAAACTACCAAGCTGCTCTGAGCCTCAGGGGTCACTGTGCTCCTGCCCTGGGGGGCTCTAGGGTGCATCCCCAGGGTACAGCAAAGAGACACCCCCTCCTCCCCCCAGCCCCTGAGGAGTAGAGGGGTGAGGGGGTACTGGGGTATCTCCCTGCACCCACAGCACCAGCAATCACCAGCTGGCCTTGCTGACATACCCAGCCCATCCCAGTGCTGACCAGTGGGAGCAGAGGGGTGAGGGGGTACTGGGGTATCTCCCTGCACCCACAGCACCAGCAATCACCAGCTGGCCTTGCTGACATTCCCAGTCCATCCCAGTGCTGACCAGTGGGAGCAGAGGGGTGAGGGGGGTACTGGGGTATCTCCCTGCACCCACAGCACCAGCAATCACCAGCTGGCCTTGCTGACATTCCCAGCCCATCCCAGTGCTGACCAGTGGGAGCAGAGGGGTGAGGGGGTACTGGGGTATCTCCCTGCACCCACAGCACCAGCAATCACCAGCTGGCCTTGCTGACATTCCCAGCCCATCCCAGTGCTGACCAGTGGGCTCTGCTTTCAGCACCGGTGCCCAGCATTGCTGGGAGAGTCCTTTGTGCCAAGCAGCCTTGAGAAGAGGCCCTGGGATATAATGGCTGCTTTGGTCAGCCCCCCTTTTTCCCAGCCTGTGCTCGGGGAAACCTCTGGCGTGAGCTGAATGGCAACGAGCAACCCTCCCTCTCCTTCCCTCCCCCTCTGTCCCACACTTCGTGCTCCCTCAGCCCTTCCCTATATCCCCAACCCCCCCCTCCAAAGGCTGGCAGCTCAACCCCCTCTGCACCCTTCCTCTCCCCATCCCACACACCCCCTCCCCACACCCCCTGCACAGCACACACGTGTCCACACGTGTCCACACGTGTCCACACGCCCCAGCTGGGGCTCGCTGCTTCTTTCCTGCTGAACAGCAGCTTTTTAAACCCCCCTCTGAGGTTTTTTTCCACCCACAAACAGGCAGCCCCAGCTCTGGAATCACCTCCCAGCTCATCAGGGCCAAGCTTTGGGCTCAGGCTTTCCACGCCACCGCAGCCGGGCTGGGCTCCACCGTCCCCAAGGGACCCGGCTGGATGGGACCCAGCGGCGCACAGGCACTGGTCCCAGTCACTCCTCCTGTCTGCTGTTAACCAGGGCACACGTCCCTCTCTCCCCTCCACCACCCCAAAGGTCCTGGTTACCCCATGGCACCGGGATGCCGCTGGGTGCTCTGATGCTGTTGGTGTCCTCATGGGCTGGGGTCTCTCCTGACCTCTTTCCCCTGGTGCTGTTTTGGATGTTTCTTTGAATTTTAAGCTCAGCAGGTGTTTCCCTCCCCTTCCCCCCCTCCTCCCTTCCCCTTGCAGGGTAGAGGATGGCCTCATCCCTCCCGTTTCTGCTGCTCTGGGTGTTTGCCCCCACGGTGGTCCCAGAGGTGTTTGGCCCTGGAGATGGCACAGGTAACTCAGCATCACCGGCTGCATCCAAGCCGAGACCCCATCAGCAACACTCACGGGGTCTCAACAGCTCCTCTCTTCTCCCACCCAGAGGACCTCAAGGCTCTGCAGGTCTCCATCCCACGCCACCCAGCCCTCGACGCCGTGCTGGCGGGTGACATCACCATCCCTTGCCTCATCACCTACCTCGGCCCCCAGCCCACCGCTGCCGGCACAGCCGGGCGGCGAGCGGTTCTGGGAACCCCCCGTGTCAAGTGGACCTTCATCTCCGAAGGGAGGGAAGTGGAGATCTTGGTAGCCAGGGGGGATAGGGTGAAGGTGAGCGAGGCTTATCGCCCCCGGGCCTCCCTACCCATCTTCCACCTGCGCTACACCAACGCCTCCCTGCTGCTCACCGAGCTGAGACCCAACGACTCCGGGATCTACCGCTGCGACGTGCAGCACGGCATCGAGGATGGGCATGACATCCTCGACCTCAAAGTCAAAGGTACCCCTCTCCCCCCCCCCAAAAAAAAAAAGTGGGGAGGAAGGGAGGGTAGGGAGGGGGGGCAAAAGTTCTCCTGGCTGGGCAAAACTCCTCCTCCACCCCTTTTTAGACCAGTGGGTGGGGATGCACCTGTGAAGCCCCTCACCCATCCTTTGTGTGCATGGGTGGATGAAGGGAGAGCAGTGGATGGCATCTCCCTTGACTTTAGCAAAGCTTTTGATACTGTCTCCCATGTCATCCTGATAGAGAAGCTGAGGGAACAAGGGATAGATAAGCAGACAGTGAGGTGGGGTGAGAACTGGCTGTGGGACCGGGCTCAGAGGGTGGTGATCAGTGGAGTAGAATCTGACTGGAGGCCTGTGACTAGTGGTGTTCCCCAGGGCTCGGGGTTGGGTCCAGTCCTGTTTAATATCTTCATTGATGACCTTGATGAGGGAATTGCATCCACCCTCAGCAAGTACCTGATGATCCAAAGCTGGGAGGAGTGGGTGACACGCAGGACACTGCGCTGCCACCCAGAGAGACCTGGCCAGGCTGGAGAGCTGGGCTGGGAGAAACCTCATCAAGTTCAACAAGAGCAAGTGTAACGTCTTGCACCTGGGGAGGAACAACCGACTGTATCAGCACAGGCTGGGGTGACCTGCTGGAAAAGAGCTCTGTGGAGAAGGACCTGGGGGTCCTGGTGGGTGACAGGGTGGCCATGAGCCAGCAGTGTGTCCTGGGGGCTGAGAGAGACAATGGGATCCTGGGGGCATCAGGAGGAGTGTGGGCAGCAGGTGACAGGAGGGGATCCTCCCCCTCTGCTCTGCCCTGCTCAGGCCCCAGCTGGAGTGTTGTGTCCAGCTCTGGGCTCCCTGGGATCAAAGGGACAGGGATCTCCTGGAGAGAGGCCAGAGGAGGGATATGGAGATGCTGAAGGGCCTGGAGCATCTCCCCTGGGAGGAAAGGCTGAGGGAGCTGGGGCTGTTCAGCCTGGAGAGAAGAAGACTTAGGGGGGACCTAATTAGTGTCTATAAATATCTTAGACTTGGGATGCAGGGGGAAATGACCAGCCCCTTCTCAGTGTCTGTGGGGACAGGACCAGGGGCAATGGCTGTAAGCTGGAGCAGAGGAAGTTCCGCACCAACATGGGGATGAACTTTTCCCAGTGAGGGTGAGGGAGCAGTGGAACAGGCTGCCCAGGGAGGTGGTGGAGTCTCCTTCTCTGGAGAGATTCAAGTCTCCTCTGGATGCCTATCTATGCAATATGAGATAGGGAGCTGCTTTGGCAGGGGGGTTGGACCCGATGATCTCTTGAGGTCCCTTCCAACCCCTAAGATTCTGTGATTCTGTGATTCTGTGATTCTGTGTGTGTGTCCCCCCCCCCCTCTTTCTCCTCCACACAGGGGTGGTGTTTCACTACCGGGGGGGCTCCATGCGCTACGCCTACACCTTCATGGAGGCGCAGGAAGCCTGTGCCCGCATCGGCGCCCGCATCGCCACCCCGGAGCAGCTCTACGCCGCCTACCTCGGCGGCTACGAGCAGTGTGACGCTGGCTGGATCGCTGACCAGACCGTCAGGTAGGTCACTGCCACCCCCTCAACCCCCCCACCCCCCACTTTTCACCCCTCAGCGAGTTGTCAGCCCTCCAGCCACCCACCCCCCCCCTCTCCCCACCTCTGCTTTTGTACCCCAGGTACCCCATCCACACCCCCCGTGAGGCGTGTTACGGAGACATGAACGGCTTCCCTGGGGTGAGGAACTACGGGGTGGTGGACCCTGAGGACATGTACGACGTGTACTGCTATGCTGAGGACCTCCCAGGTGCCTGTGGGACCACCAGCCCCATCCTGCAACCCCCCCCCAAACTAACTCACCCCTGTAACCCAAGTGAAAAATGCACCCTGAGCCCTGGGCACCGACTCCAGAACTGGCAAAGCTTTGGGCACCCTGATGCTGTGCCACACCCCAAAGTGTTTCTAGTTGGGTTTGGTGGGTTGGGGGGGCTGTATGGGGGGGCTGTCTCCCTTGTGGGAGCTGGTCCCCATCACTGGCTGGAGGCTGCTGCTCTGCCCGGGGTGTCCAGCACCCCAAAGTGTTTCTAGTTGGGTTTGGTGGGATGGGGGGGCTGTATGGGGGGATGGAGGCTGCTGGTCTTCCCGGGGTGTCCAGCACCCCAAAGTGTTTCTAGTTGGGTTTGGTGGGATGGGGGGGCTGTATGGGGGGATGGAGGATACTGGTCTGCCCGGGGTGTCCAGCACCCCAAAGTGTTTCTAGTTGGGTTTGGTGGGTTGGGGGGGCTGTATGGGGGGGCTGTCTCCCTTGTGGGTGCTGGTCCCCATCACTGGCTGGAGGCTGCTGGTCTGCCCGGGGTGTCCAGCACCCCAAAGTGTTTCTAGTTGGGTTTGGTGGGATGGGGGGGCTGTATGGGGGAATGGAGGCTGCTGGTCTGCCCGGGGTGCCCAGCACCCCAAAGTGTTTCTAGTTGGGTTTGGTGGGTTGGGGGGGCTGTATGGGGGGGCTGTCTCCCTTGTGGGTGCTGGTCCCCATCACTGGCTGGAGGCTGCTGGTCTGCCCGGGGTGTCCAGCACCCCAAAGTGTTTCTAGTTGGGTTTGGTGGGATGGGGGGGCTGTATGGGGGGATGGAGGCTGCTGGTCTGCCCGGGGTGCCCAGCACCCCAAAGTGTTTCTAGTTGGGTTTGGTGGGTTGGGGGGGCTGTATGGGGGGGCTGTCTCCCTTGTGCTGGGGTGCTGCTTGTCCCATGGCTCGGGCACATCCCAGGGTGGCTGGTCCCTCTTTTGGGGCTCCGTGGGGTTGGTTGTGGTGATGCCAGGCTGGTGGTGGGGATGAGGAGTGGGTCACTGGTGTGTGGGGCGTGATGCTGTGGTATGGGGAGGCTGGTGCTGTCCTGGGGGCTGGCACGCAGTGTGCTGTGGGGCAGCGGTCCCCAGCCCCTCGCAGCATGGGGGGGGCTTGCAGGTCCCCTTGGGTAGGTCCAGTGCTGTGGTCCCTTTGGCAGGGGCTCCAATGGGCCAGCTGGGTTTGTGGGGGTAGGTCACATGCCAGGACAGGGATGCAGGCGGGGATGCAGGCAGGGATGCAGGCGAGGATGCAGGCGGGGATGCAGGCAGGGATGCAGGCGGGGATGCAGGTGGGGATGCAGGCAGGGATGCAGGCAGGGATGCAGGCAGGGATGCAGGCAGGGATGCAGGCGGGGATGCAGGCAGGGATGCAGGCAGGGATGCAGGCGGGGATGCAGGCAGGGATGCAGGCAGGGATGCAGGCGGGGATGCAGGCAGGGATGCAGGCGGGGATGCAGGCAGGGATGCAGGCAAGGATGCAGGCAGGGATGCAGGCAGGTGTATAGGCAGGGATGCAGGCGGGGATGCAGGCAGGGATGCAGGCGGGGATGCAGGCGGGGATGCAGGGAGGGATGCAGGTGGGGATGCAGGCGGGGATGCAGGCGCAGGGATGCAGGCAGGGATGCAGGCAGGAATGCAGGCGGGGATGCAGGCGGGGATGCAGGCAGGGATGCAGGCAGGAATGCAGGCAGGGATGCAGGCGGGGATGCAGGCAGGGATGCAGGCAGGGATGCAGGCGGGGATGCAGGCGGGGGTGCAGGCGGGGATGCAGGCGGGGATGCAGGCGCAGGGATGCAGGCAGGGATGTAGGCGGGGATGCAGGCAGGAATGCAGGCGGGGATGCAGGCGGGGATGCAGGCAGGGATGCAGGCAGGAATGCAGGCAGGGATGCAGGCGGGGATGCAGGCAGGGATGCAGGCGGGGATGCAGGCGGGGATGCAGGCGGGGGTGCAGGCGGGGATGCAGGCGGGGATGCAGGCAGGAATGCAGGCGGGGATGCAGGCGGGGATGTAGGCAGGGATTCAGGCAAGGATGCGGGCAGGGATGCAGGCGGGGATGCAGGCGGGGATGTAGGCAGGGATTCAGGCAAGGATGCGGGCAGGGATGCAGGCAGGGGTATAGGCAGGGATGCAGGCGGGGATGCAGGCGGGGATGCAGGCAGGGATGCAGGCAGGGATGTAGGCGGGGATGCAGGGATGTAGGCAGAGATGCAGGTGGGGATGCAGGCAGGGATGGGGCAGGGATGTAGGCAGGGATGCAGGTGGGGATGCAGGCAGGGATGGGGCAGGGATGTAGGTGGGGATGCAGGGATGCAGGCAGGGATGCAAGCAGGGATGCAAGCAGGGATGCAGGCAGGGCCCTCTGCCCTCCACGATCCTCCTCGTGAGGACCACGCTGGAGCTCCCCATCTCCAAACCAGCTCCTGGGGTCGCGCAGAGAGAGCAGAGGAGGCGAGGGGGCTCCCGGAGCCCATGTTCCCCTCCCTTTCCCTATCTCTGATGCCCGTCTCCTTCCTCTCTTCGCAGGGGAGATCTTTTTGGAGACGGCCCCAGACAAATTCACTCTGGAGGAGGCTGAGGCGCGATGCCGGGCGCTGGGCACGGAGCTGGCGAGCACGGGGCAGCTCTACGCGGCTTGGAGCGAGGGGCTGGATGCCTGCAGCCCCGGCTGGCTGGCTGACGGCAGCGTCCGCTACCCCATCGTCACCCCCAGGGAGCGCTGCGGGGGGGCTCTGCCGGGAGTCAAAACCATCTTCCTCTTCCGCAACCAGACGGGATTCCCCGATGCTCAGAGCAGATACGATGCGTACTGCTTTCGAGGTAAAGAGGGGCAACCCCCACACCCCTTCCCCAGCCTGAGGGGGGACCAGAGTGAGGTTTTGGGGACAACCTCCCTCCCTCCCTTCCTCCCTCCCTCCCCCGGGGCCATGGGTGCAGGTGCCCGGTGGGTGCTGGCTTCTGGCTCCAGCCCAGCTGTGTGCTGGGTGAGGTGGGACTGGGGTGATGCTCCGGGGTCCAGATCGCAGCGGGATTCCCCGTGTGCTGTCGGGATAGAGCAGGGATGTCGCGATAGTTAGTGCACCTACCGCGGTGGGACGGGGCTGCCTGGCACGGTGGCTGTGTGGCGTGCCGATATATCGTGACAGGGGAGGGGTAACCTGCCTGATCCCGATACATGACGAGAGGGGAAGGATGCTCTGCATGGTCTCAATATATCGCGACAGAGCAGGGAACCCCTGCACGTCCTCAGGACTGTGAGCCACTATATCGTGACAGAACAGGGACAGGGTCTGTGTGAGCCATTGCTCTGGAGGGGTTCATCCCTCAGCTGCTCCCAGCTGGGGGTGGGGGGCATTGAGGGTCTGTTGGCTGCGTGGTGGGTTTTGGGTGATGTCTGACAGCGGTGGGTAGGAGCCAAGAGCCACAGGCAGCAGCGCTGAGCTGCCTGCACTGTGCACGTGGGTGACAAGCAGGGAGGGGATGAGCAAGGATGGAGGGGGGTAGTGGGCATGGAGCAAGGATCTCTGCCTCGCTGCCTCTCCTTCCTGGTCCCACAACTCTCTGCACGCCCCCAGGGCTGGGGCTCACAGGATGGGGATGCTGTTCCCCGGATCAGCTGGATGCTGCGCATCCCCGTGCCTCAGTTTCCCCATCTCTTGGAGGGAAACCCATGGCTTAGGCAGGATGGACCCGTCCCGTGAATCCCCTGTAACCCACTAACTCCCTGTGCACGCCTGAGCTCCCCGAGGTGGGGATGGGGGGGGGGGGATGGGGGGTCTGGGTGGAGGAGGACACCCCCCAGGGTGCAGTGAGGTTTAGGGTTTGCAGGAGGGGGAGGAGGAGAAGCAGCGTGAGGAGCAGAAAGCGCCTGGAGCTGCTGGAGCCACAGGCCTTGGCCAGGAGCTGGGCTGCAGCGTGGCTCCGGGGCTGTTGCAGGGGTTGGGCGGGGGGGGGGGGGTGTAAATCAGCATCTCTGGGCTGTGGGCCTCATGTCACACAACCCCCCCCCTTCCCCACCCCCCCCATCACCCACCACGGGGTGAGGACCCTTGTGCCAGATGTGGGACACATCTGCCAGCTGCGGGGCTCTGCCAGCGAGTGGGGAGGGGCCCGATCCTGCCCCACGCTGACCCTTCACAGCGGGGAAATCGAGGCAAGCTGGGACCCCCACCGGGCTACCATGCTGTGTGTGTGTGTCCCCCCTCCCACCCCCCCCCTCCAAAGGGCTCCATCCCCACATTGGGGTTGGGCCGAGGGCATCTCTTCCCATCACCGGGCCAGGGCCGGGCAAGTAATATCCCACTTTCTTTCTGCCCACAGAAGGGACAAACTCTTTCCCTGAGGCTGCAGGAAAATCCGGAGCCCGAGAGCCCGAGGGGCCCCAGGAGATTGTTACAGTGGCAGAAAAGCTGGAGGAGCTGCAGCTGCCCAGAGCGCAAGTGGAGCTTGAGTCGCGAGGGGCTGTTTACGCCATCCCTTTCTTTAAGGAGCTGGAAAAGCCGAGCCCGTCCCCCGAAGACGCACCGGGCCCAGGGGCCCCGCACCCCCCGCTAGATACCTCCATGTCCTCAGGTCACCCCGAGCTCAACCACTCCCTTTCCCCGCCACCCCACTCCCCTCTAAACCACCGCCACGGCCCTGGGGGTCCCCTGAGGCAGGTGTTCCCCGTTTAGCAAAGCCAGGGACTGCGTTCCCCCCCCCCCTCCACCCCCCCCCCGCCGCCACGGAGGAGGTTGGGGTGACAGGGAGAGTTGGGGAGCCGTCCCGTGGCGATGCTGGGGTACAGAGATGGAGGTGCAGGGATGGAGGCGCTGGGATTGCAAGGAGGAGAGGTCAGGGGCACCCATGGGTGCCCTGGGACAGCCCAGCTGTCCCCACCTTCTCCTGCAGTCCCAGCGCCTGTGGTTGGGGCACCAGTGTCTTGGCGTAGGGTTGCGCACAAGTCACCGGCACGGGGACGTCCGTCTGTCCCTCTGACAGCCGGGGGTCTGGTGTGCAGGGTCAGGGCCTGACCCTGGTTTAGCAACCACGAGGAACAGGAGACAGGGAGAGGAGGAGGAGGCCAGGTGCAGCAGTGAGGGGCTGAGCGTGGCCGCTGCTGCAGGGAAATCTGCCAGGCCCTGGCTCCGCAGCGGCACAGCCAGGCCTGGGTCTGCCATGCCGGCTCAGAGGTGACATGTCACACGGCCTGGGGGCTGTTGCCGTCTCCCTGAGCATCTTTGGGCCGGTGTCACCCTTTGGCCCCCCTGGCTTTGCCCGCAGGACCCACAGCGCTGGTGGGCAATGCCGGCACCCGCGGCCCCGCGGTCTGGCTGGCTCCCCGGTGCCGGTGTCTCACCATCTTTCTGCCTTGCCCTTTGCAGAGGAGGAACAGGGAGCAGCACGGGGCCGGCACCCTGGACACGCCTCAGCCGAGAGCCTGGGTGGAAGGCGAGACCCCAGCCAGCCCACGGAGTCAGACGGAGCCGCCGGCACACGGATGCTCTCCGCGACCCCTCGGGTGGGCGCAGAGGGACCCACCGGCCCCCCGTCCTTAGCTGGGGCCGCAGCAGGTGACACAGAGCCTCCCGAGGGGTTTCCCTGGATGCCCACCCCCGCCGTCCCCACGCGCCGCCCTGATCGCCCGCGGGATGCTGTGGGGCGTCCAGCCCACCCTGCCAGCCCTGGGGCACCGGGGTACCGGGTGACATCGCCGACCGGCGTCACTTCT
The DNA here is from genome assembly GCA_022605955.1 of Rallus limicola. Lineage (NCBI taxonomy): Eukaryota > Metazoa > Chordata > Aves > Gruiformes > Rallidae > Rallus > Rallus limicola. The sequence continues at coordinate 84,669 of JAKCOZ010000670.1, read as the reverse complement.
GCCACCTTGACAGATAGCCCAGAGCCTGGCGGGACCCCGCGGCGCGGCCACGGGGCCGGCGGGGTTGGCACCCCCTCCGAAGACGCCGAGCTCTCAGGAGACGTGGTTGAAAGCCCAGGGGTGTCCCCATTGCCCCCCGCGCCCTCACAGCCGCAGGAGGAGGGAGAGGAGCCGTCTGGGGCCCTGTGGCTCCCCTCGCCCGCCGCCCCGTGGGATGGCAGCACCGTCCCGGCGGCAGAGGTGACAGCGGTCACCCCGTGGCACGTGGAGGTGCCCGGTGGTGGTGGTGGTGGTGGCAGTGTGGCGGCTACGGGAGGCGAGGAGGCTGTGCCGCAACCCCAGGGCACTGCCCCAGGGACGCCTGCTGTATCTTCAGAAGAGGAGGAAGAGGAAGAAGAAGAGGAAGAGGAGGAGGAGGAAGAGCCCCCCGCTCCCTCCGTTGCAACCGTGGAGGGTTTCCTTGCAGCTGTTCCTGGAGAACCAGGTGGGACCCGCAGGGATGGCCTCACCTCTCCCCATCCCGACACCTCCCCAACAGGGACCCCAATGGGGGACCCATCCCCCAGCACAGCTGCCCCCCTGCCCGCCCTCCCCACCGAGCGAGCCAGCGTCGGGGCTGGTACCCGCTCAGCCGGGGGTCCCCATGGTGGTGCCACCCTCGCCGTTGGAGCAGCCCTCCTGGCAGCTCTCAGGCACTAGAGACATCCAACACCTTTCCTTCACACGCTGCGCTTCCCTCTGTCTGTCTGTCCTCTCTCTCTCTCTGTCTCTCTCTCTCTTTCTCTCTCTCCTCCTCAGCTGGGTAAGGGAAGGTGCCAGGTCTGGAGAAGCAAATATTTGTCAAACAAATTGCTCCGAGCTCTGCATGCCCTTAAAAATCTCTTCTACTTCTGTGAAGTGTTTTAACGACTGTTTCCATGAAAAAAAAAACAACAACCAACCCCACAACACCCCCAACCCACCCCCCCCCCCCCCCAAGGACAAAGCCCAGAGGCGGCCCCCACACCCGGCTCTGACTAACGTGGTACTAATAAAGGGAATTAAAAGCTTTCTAGAACAAGCACCTCGGCTCACGCTTCCCTTCGTCCTCGCGCCCGCTGCCCGTGCGCCTCCCACCCCCCCCCCCCCCCACTGACGAACTAATCCCCTGCCCCCCCCCCCAAGCCCCTGCCTCTTCCCTACCCCCCCCCCCCCACCTCCAACCCGCGAGTCTCCGGAGAATGAGGTGGATGGGACCCCCCTGCAAGGTGGATTTGCACCCTGTGTGTGTGTGTTGGGTGTGTGTGGGGGGTGTCATCCTGGGTGTGTGTCCCCCCACCTTGACCCTGGTGATGTGCCCCAGTGCTGGCTCCACCCCCATTGCTGACCTAGGTGGAAGGATTGAGGTCTGGGAGTTGGGGGGATGTCCAGACCCCTGGAGCTATGGGGAGCACCGATGGGTTGTGAGGTGCAGAGCCCCTCCAAGAGCACCCTGTCTTGGGCAGCACCCTGAACTCTCTGCAGCCCCCACCCCTCCCCTCCCTTTGGGGAGTGCAGCCCCCCCCAAACCCTTCCAGCCCTCTGTCCCCCTTGTGAGGGTTGAGATGGGGTGGGGGGTGGGTGCACGATGTGCTGTGGCTGTCACCCACCCAGACCCACACCGAGATGCTCCCAGCCCCACATCTGCCCTCCCGGTTCCCAGCCAGGGTGGCTGCAGCAGGGGGGGGACCACGCAGGGTCCCTGCCCCTCACCCTAGTCCCGTGGCACAGAGGGAGCTCTGTGGTGGTGGGCAGAGCCCACGGGACGGCTGTGTTTGCCCTGGCAAGGCTGGGCACCCCAAAAGAGCCCCAAACAGCTCCTCCTGTGCCGTGCTTTGCTCTGCCAGGGACGAGCCGCCGGCTCCTTGTGGGGAGTCGATGGTGTCTGGGGATGGGCAGCGTTGTCCTTGGCACGGCTCCACTGAGCCAAGGTTCGTTAACTGGGTGTCATTAGGCTGGAGGGTGTCAAGGACTTGGTGTCTCCGCTCCGCCAGCCTTTAATCACGCTCTTGAGCCGGCGCTGGGAGCACACGATGTGCTCCAGGAGCCTTAATGACCATAACGGGACGGGGTCGGGGACGGCGCCAGCTGAGTTATCATGCTGAAGGTGACAACAGAGGGACAGGAGCGAGGGGCACCTCGGCACCAGGCTGAGGACGTGCCCGGTGGGATGTGCATCCCATCCCAAAGGGCAAAGCAGGAGCCAACCCTGGGTGGGCAGAGGGGAGCAGACCAGGGGTTGGCACGGCAGCGTGCCCGCTGATGTAGAGGATGCCACCCCCGTGTCCTTGGGGGAGGGAAGCCAAAGCCCCCCAAGCCCAGCCAGCTCTCAGTGAAGGCCACCAAACCGGGAGCTTCCCATGATGCCAGGATGGCTCTGGGCACGTCACCCTCACCGTGCATCCAAGTCCTTCCCCCAGTCGCCGCTGGGTGCTGGCTCTACAAACAAGGCTTTGAGGATGCTGGGTGCTCAAAAAGGTCCCCTAGCCCCCACGGTGAGGATGGCTGCGTGTGCCTTGCAGGTGGCTGTGTCCCCAACCCCTGCCTGAACGGAGGGACGTGCGTGGAGGACGGTGCCCACCTCGCCTGCCTGTGCCTGCCCGGCTACGGAGGCACCAGCTGCGAGAGACGTGAGTCCCCCACATCCCACCGGGTCCCCACCCAGCTCCCACTTGGCTGCTGAACTGGTGGCCCAGGAGACTTAAATGTGGGGAAACCAGGGTGGGTTTTTTAAGGGGGGGGTGGATTAAAGGGGGGGTTGTTTGTTGGTAAGCTGGGCTCCATCACCCTGACCCTCTTCTCTCTCCCAACGCGCTCCCCGCCGTGGCTCAGCGCTGGAGAGGTGCAGCCCTGGCTGGGACAGCTTCCAGGGAGCCTGCTACAAGCACTTCTCTACCCGGAGGAGCTGGGAGGATGCAGAGACCCAGTGCCGGCACTACGGGGGACACCTGGCCACCATCCTGACCCCCGAGGAGCAGGAGTTCATCAATGGTAGGTGGCGCTGCCCCCAGCTCCTGCTGTATCCCTGCCAGGAACGCTGCCTGGGGGAACCTCGGCATCCCTCAGCGCTGGGGGGGGGGGGGGGGTGGGGGTGTGTGTCAGGTTTTAAACTTTAAGCCAAAATGTGGCTGAGAGCCTTGGCAGAACCCCTGCCCTGCCCTGCCCTGCCCTGCCCTGCCCTGTCCTGCCCTGCCAAGGGAGAGGCGGGCAAGAAAATAAGGGGTGAAGGAACTAAATGGGATGGTGGATTGGCTGGAGGAGGGGTGGAGGGAGGGAGGGAGGGAGAGATGGATGGATGGATGGATGGATGGATGGATGGATGGATGGATGGATGGAAGGATGGAGGGAGGGATGGAGGGATGGATGGATGGATGGATGGATGGATGGATGGATGGATGGATGGATGGATGGATGGAAGGATGGAGGGAGGGATGGAGGGATGGATGGATGGATGGAGGGATGGATGGAGGGACGGATGGAGGGAGGGAGGGATGGATGGAGGGAGGGAGGGAGGGAGGGAGGGATGGATGGATAGAGGGAGGGATGGATGGATAGAGGGAGGGATGGAGGGCTGGATGTGTGGAGGGAGGGATGGTGGAATGGATGGAGGGATGGAGGGATGGAGGGAGGGAGGGATGGAGGAATGGATGGATGGATGGATGGATGGAGAGAGGGAGGGAGGGAGAGATGAAGGAATGGAGAGATGGAGGGGTGGAGGGGTGGAGAGAGGGAGGAGCAGATGGACAGGTAGATGGATGGATAGGGGTGCAGATAGATGCACACTGGGTGGACAGACCTGTGGTCATGTAAATCTGAAGGCAAAGCAATAACCGGCATGGCAGCAGGAGTGGAGGGGGGCACGGGGACAGCGGGGATGGGGATGGATGGGGCAGAGAGCGAGGAGGGACGTGAGGGCGGAGAAGGGAGGGACCTGAGAGGAGCTGCGGGACTGGCAGGGAGATGATGCGCGACTGGCAGCGCCGGGCAGGGACCAGCAGCGCCGGGGAACGCGGGGCTCTGCCGCCCTCTCCCGACCAGCCCCGGCCCTCCGGGGGGTCCCGCTGTGTCACCTTCGGGACTGAGGACCCACCCCTACCTCCCCACACTCACCCCCAGACCTTCCATCTCCCCAAACTCAGCCTCCAGCTCTCTCGAGCCCTCTCCTGACCCGTAGTGCCCCCCCAACCTCCCCCTCCCCTCCCCTTACCTTGCTCCCCTTACCCCCCTTGCTCCCCTTACCCCCCCTTGCTCCTCTTACCCCCCTTGCTCCCTTTACCCCCCTTGCTCCCCTTACCCCCCTTGCTCCCCTTACCCCCCTTGCTCCCCTTACCCCCCTTGCTCCCTTTACCCCCCTTGCTCCCCTTACCCCCCTTGCTCCCCTTACCCCCCTTGCTCCTCTTACCCCCCTTGCTCCCTTTACCCCCCTTGCTCCCCTTACCCCCCTTGCTCCCCTTAACCCCCTTGCTCCCCTTACCCCCCTTGCTCCCTTTACCCCCCTTGCTCCCCTTACCCCCCCTTGCTCCCCTTACCCCCCCTTGCTCCCTTTACCCCCCTTGCTTCCCTTACCCCCCTTGCTCCCTTTACCCCCCTTGCTCCCCTTGCCCCCCTTGCTCCCCTTGCTCCCCTTACCCCCCTTGCTCCCCTTGCTCCCCTTACCCCCCTTGCTCCCCTTACCCCCCCTTGCTCCCCTTGCTCCCCTTGCCCCCCTTGCTCCCCTTACCCCCCTTGCTCCCCTTACCCCCCTTGCTCCCCTTGCTCCCTTTACCCCCCTTGCTCCCCTTACCCCCCTTGCTCCCCTTACCCCCCTTGCTCCCCTTACCCCCCTTGCCCCCCTTGCTCCCTTTACCCCCCTTGCTCCCCTTACCCCCCTTGCTCCCCTTACCCCCCTTGCTCCCCTTGCTCCCTTTACCCCCCTTGCTCCCCTTGCTCCCTTTACCCCCCTTGCTCCCCTTACCCCCCCTTGCTCCCTTTACCCCCCTTGCTCCCCTTACCCCCCTTGCTCCCCCTACCCCCCTTGCTCCCCTTACCCCCCTTGCTCCCCTTACCCCCCCAGACCAGTACAGGGAATACCAGTGGATCGGCTTGAACGACCGGACCATCGAGGGGGATTTCCAGTGGTCTGATGGGAGCCCCTTGGTAAGTCCCTGTGTGCCCCCCCCCCCTCCAGGAGAAGATGCCCCCCCCACACACCTCCCCCAGCCAGGCACCTTGTCATCCTTCTCCATCGCTTGGGATGGGTCCAACCTTGGGCCCAGGCTTTGAAGGTGTCTCCCCCCCTGCCCCCCCCCCCAAAAAAAAGCCTCATCCAGGCTGAGTCTCCTTGGGATGCTGTGGCTGAGCCACCCCCATCCCTTGGGATGCTGTGGGTGAGCCACCCCCATCCCTTGGGATGCTGTGGGTGAGCTACCCCCATCCCTTGGGATGCTGTGGGTGAGCCACCCCCATCCTTTGGGATGCTGTGGGTGAGCCACCCCCATCCCTTGGGATGCTGTGGGTGAGCTACCCCCATCCCTTGGGATGCTGTGGGTGAGCCAGAGCCCAGGATCCAGGGGTCCCAAGGCCATGGGGATGGGACCTCACTCCCGGTGAGGGTGTCACAGCCTGGAGATGGGTGTGTGTGTGTGCTGGGGTGCTCCTTGCACCCTGTCCTGCCTGTCCCTGTCCCCCCACCCCCAGCTCTATGAGAACTGGCACCCAGGGCAGCCCGACAGCTACTTCCTCTCTGGGGAGAACTGTGTGGTCATCGTGTGGCACGACGGTGGCCAGTGGAGTGACGTGCCCTGCAACTACCACCTCTCCTACACCTGCAAAATGGGGCTGGGTAAGCTGTGACACCTCCTTCTCCCCCCCTCCCTTTCTACACCCCTAAAGTAGGGACCCCCCCCCCCAACCATGCTTGCAGGGAGAGGGAAGCAATCCTGGGCACAGGACCCTCGCCTTGCCTGGGGTTTATTGGCTTGGCTCCAGTTTGGGGGTTACCCATCCATGTTTGGTTGCAATGACCCCTCGCCCACCCTCAACCCCCCTCTTCTCCACTCTCCTCCTCGCCTCCCAGTGCAGTGTGGGGTCCCCCCCACCGTCAGCAACGCCCGAGCCTTTGGCAGACCCCAGCGGCGCTATGAGATCGGCTCCGTCAGGCGGTACCAGTGCCGGCACGGCTTCACCCCGCGCCGCTCGCCCGTCGTCCGCTGCCGGGAGGATGGGACATGGGAACCACCCCAACTCACCTGCCGCCCCGGTGAGCACCAGGGGCCCCCCCAGCTCCCCCCATTGAATCACAGGATCACAGGGGTTGGAAGGGACCTTCAGAGATCATCAGGTCCAACCCCCCTGCCAAAGCAGCTCCCCAGCTCATATCACACAGGGCAGCATCCAGATGGGGCTGGAATCTCTCCAGAGAAGGAGACTCCACACCCCCTGGGCAGCCTGGCCCAGGGCTCCCTCACCCTCACTGGGGAAAAGTTCTTCCCCATGTTGGTGCAGAACTCCCTGTGCTCTAACTTGAGCCCATCACCCCTTGTCCTGTCCCCACAGACAGTGAGCAGAGGCTGCCCATGTCCCCCTGTGTCCCACCCTTCAGCTCTTGATCCCCAGGGATCAGATCCCCTCTCAGTCTCTTCTCTCCAGGCTGAACAGCCCCAGCTCCCTCAGCCTTTCCTCCCAGGGGAGATGCTCCAGGCCCTTCAGCATCTCCATATCCCTCCTCTGGACTCTCTCCAGGAGATCCCTGTCCCTTTGATCCCAGGGAGCCCAGCACTGGACACAACACTCCAGCTGGGGCCTGAGCAGGGCAGAGCAGAGGGGGAGGATCCCCTCCTGTGCCCTGCTGCCCACACTCCTCTTGATGCCCCCAGGATCCCATTGTCTCTCTCAGCCCCCAGGACACACTGCTGGCTCATGGCCACCCTGTCACCCACCAGCACCCCCAGGTCCTTCTCCACAGAGCTCCTCTCCAGCAGGTCACCCCAGCCTGTGCTGAAATGAACAGTTGTTCCTTCCCAGGTGCAACTTGGGGCTTTCCCTTCACTCTCTCTCTCTCTCTGTGTTGTCCCCTCTTCTCCAGGCCTGGCTCAGCCCCCTGATGACTGAACGAGTCCCCAGGGCAGAAGCCACCACTTCTCCATGTTCCTGGAGCTGGTGTGGATGGGGACATCACCGGGACGCCAGCCCGGCCCCCGGTGTGGCACGAAACCTCAGTGCTGGGTGTCTGCCTCCTCCTTTCTTTTATACCTGTACCAAGAACCCTAAACTAAAGGTCCCCCCCCCCAAAAAAAAAGGAACCCACCACCACCCAAAACGTAGCACAAGGGGTGTTTTGTTCCTGGAGTCACCACAGGGCTGAAATCAAGGGGTGAGGGGGGGGGGGGTCTGGAGGGACACACCAGGGGCAGGTGATGGCATTGATGTGCCAATGTCACCTCCAACCACTTCCTCCCACTGCTGGCCCAAGGGTCCTCACCCCGTGGCAGGTGATGGGGGGATGTGACATGAGGACCCCCATCCTGTGCTGCAGCTCAGCGCCCGTCCCTGGGTGCAGGGGGGGAGCAGAAACCGCTGCTGCAGGCTCAGAGTGGGTACACGGCACCCAAGACCCCCAGTCCCCACCCCCCTCCCCGTGCTTCAGTGGGTATTAAAACCAGTAAAGAGGTGGCACAGAGCAGTGGCCTGGTCTTTGGGGGTAGGGCAGGGCTGTGCACCCCCAAACTGGGGAGCGTGGCAGCACCCCCAGTGCCATGGAGCTGGAGAACCCCTGGCACAGCCTGGGTAGGGTGACATCCCTGGAGACATCCCTGGAGACAGGGATGAGCAGCCCAAGGTGCCTTCACATCCTGGGGGTGTCAGGGACAGCTCAGGGCTTGGATGCTGCTCCTGGAGAACACGTGGGACTGGGGAGGGGGTTGGGGGGGGGGTGTGCACATGGGGGGTGCCAGGGGATGTTGGCATCTCCCCACACTGAGCTGTGCCAGCCCCAGGGCTTTTTATAGCTCTGCCTGGTTGTGTCAAACAGCACCACTCAGCCCCCCCCATCCCCTCCCCATGGTGCCAGGAGCACCCACAACCCCCCCCAGACCAAGGGGTGTCCCAGCCCCCCCAGCAGTTGGAAAGCAGTTGTCAGATTCTTGATGAGAAGCCAGATGGTCCTTGGGGGGGGGGGGGGGATGTGTGTGTGAAGGGGAGGGGGGGTGAGGCCAGCCCCAGAGCGTGGCTTTGCCATGCAGCTTTACTGCTTTATTAATTGAGAAGGCAAAACTTCATTAGTCACGCTCGTTAATGCCCAGCCTGAGTCCTTGTGGCTGTGGGGGGAGAGGATGGGGTGAGGGATGCAGTGGGGCTGGGGAGGAGGCAGCCTGTGCTGTGTGCTGGGGGAGGGGGGGGGAGCTGGGTTAGCCCCCCCCCCCCTCCTCCCTGACTTCTCCAGCAAGCCCCAAATGCCCCACAAGCCCCAAAGCAACACCTGGGGCGCAGGGATCTTCCCCATCAGGGGGTGCACCCAGCACCCACCCCCAGCTCTATCGCTCCATGGGAACCACCCGAAATCACCTGGAGACCCCTTTACTTTGCACCTCACACCCTACCTCAAGCTCTCTGCCTGGGTGCTGAGGGCTGGCATCCCACCACCATCCCATCAGCTCAACCCATCATCCCAGTGCTGGGAGGGTGGGACATGGGAACCACCCCAACTCTCCAACCATCCCCGGTGAGCGCGGGGGTCTCCCACCTCCCCCATCTCCCCCATCTCCTTTTTTTTTGGGGGGGTGGGGGTGTGTTTCCCAGTGTTCCTACTTCCCCACGAAGCAGTAGGTGCCGTAGGTCCTCAGTTCCTTGCTGGGAAAACCAAAGCTACGCACGCCGGGGTCCGGCAGCCCCCCACAACGCTCGCGGGGGGTGGTGATGGGGTAGCGCACGCTGCCGTCCGCCAGCCACCCCCCGTCACAACGATCCAGCTGGGAGAACTTCCAGGCAGAGTAGAGCTGTCCCACCTTGGCAATGGCAGCACCATGGTTGAGACACGCTTGCCCGGCCTCCTTGAAGTTCAAGTGGCCCCGGATGAAGTAGACCTGGCCTGGGGATGAATGGGGGATGGGGTTGGGTGAGTGGGTGGGTGGCTTGCTGGGAGTGACCCTCAAAGCCATATGGGAGTCGGGGTTTGGTGATGGGAAGGAATCAGAATCACAGGATCACAGGGGTTGGAAGGGGCCTCCAGAGATCATCAGGTCCAACCCCCTGCCAAAGCAGCTCCCCAGCTCATATTGCACAGGTCAGTGTCCAGATGGGGCTGGAATCTCTCCAGAGAAGGAGACTCCACACCCCCCTGGGCAGCCTGGCCCAGGGCTCCCTCACCCTCACTGGGGAAAAGTTCTTCCCCATATTGGTGCAGAACTCCCTGTGCTCCAACTTGAGCCCATCACCCCTTGTCCTGTCCCCACAGACACTGAGAAGGGGCTGCCCATGTCCCCCTGCATCCCATACTTAAGATAATTATAACCATTAATAAGGTCTCCCCTTAGTCTTCTCTTCTAAAGACTGAACAGCCCCAGCTCCCTCAGCCTTTCCTCCCAGGGGAGATGCTCCAGGCCCTTCAGCATCTCCATATCCCTCCTCTGGACTCTCTCCAGGAGATCCCTGTCCCTTTGATCCCAGGGAGCCCAGCACTGGACACAACACTCCAGCTGGGGCCTGAGCAGGGCAGAGCAGAGGGGGAGGATCCCCTCCTGTGACCTGCTGCCCACACTCCTCCTGATGCCCCCCAGAAACAGGGTGTGGGGTGCTGGTGCTACCTTGAAGAGCAGAGGTGAAGCAGAAGGCATCGAATCGGTCCTTCTGCTTGTCCCGGGCGCCGTAGGTCCGGACACCAGGTAGGAGGAGGCGGCCACCACACGGCTCCCTCGAGTTGATGATGGGGTAGTGGACGGTCCCATCCAGGATCCAGCCAGCATTGCACCAATCCAGACCTTCTGTCCAGGCTGGAGGGAGACAGGCAGCTCAGCACTGGGATCTGGGGGCTGTGGGGTGGTTTGGGAGGGTTTTTTTTGGGGGGGGTTTCACCTTTGTAGAGCTGCTGGTAGGTGGCGAGGCGGGAGTCCTGCTGCTCACAGGCTCGCTTGGCTTCGTCGTAGTTGAATTTGTAGCGCCCATTGCTGGGCTGGTAGGGGAAGACAACGCCTGTGGGGACAGGGACAGGGATGGAGGGTGCAGGGCTGCTCTCCCTGAGGAGGCTTTGGCTCGTTATACCCAAGGGATTCAACACCAGAGATGAGGCTGGGGCACTGCACTGGGGGACACGGGGGTTGGAGCCACCCAATTAACAGCCCCCCAACCTAGCCTAGGGTCCCCTCCCCACTCCCCCTTCCCCATATCACCAAGCTGGAGCCCGGCCTCACCTTCCAGGTGCAGTGTCAGCGAGACACTCTCATCCTCCAGCCCGTTGACGAGCTGGCAGCGGTAGCGCCCCTCGTCCTCCAGCGCCACGTCGGTGATGGTGAGCGAGGCGTCGTAGCGGTGGCTGCGGCGCAGGCGCACGCGGGGGCTGAGCGGCCCGTAGTTCTTGTGGTACAGCCCGTTGGTGATGATGATGATGCTCTCCCGGTAGTTGGAAGGCTCCACTTTGCTCCACTTCACCCGGTAGTTGCGGGGCAGGGAGCGCAGGACGCAGGGCAGGGTGGCCGTGGCACCCCGCTGCGTGTGCACCGCGGAGTAAGGGGGCTCCAGCAGGTACTGCAGGTGTGGGGGGGCTGAGACACAACGGGGCCACCTCAGCATGGGCTCCCCACAGCCTCAACCACCCCTTTGATGACTCCCCTTGATACCCCAGGCGGCATCTCCAGCCTGGATTCCATCCCCATCCCTGACACCCCCGGGGATGCGCAGCTCAACCCCTGCCCTGGCTGGATCCTCCGCCTCCCGTCACCCCCTTCCTCCAGCACCCCCCAAACAGCAGCTCCCCATCCTGCTCCCAGGCCCCGCTCCCTACCTGAGCTCCCCGTCGGCCGTTGGAAGATGCTGGATGCCGGGGGGGCCGCTGAGAGCCAGAGGCAGCCGAGCAGGAGGAGCAAGTGCATCCTTAGAGCTGGGGGCAGGATGGTGCCTGGGTGGGGGGGGAGCGCAGGGGGTCAGGGACATGAGCTGGGATGTAGGGACCGGGGGATGTGGGTGGGGGGCATGTCCAGGGCTTGCTGTGCTGTAGGGCTGAGGGATGGTCCCTGCTCCCTCACCAGCACCCACAGTACGCAGGGGACATCCCATCACGGGATGTGAGGCCAACAGAATGTGCTGGACCCCCCCCCCCCCCCTTTCCCAGTGCACCCCACGCCTCTTACCGTCCCCAGCCGAATCCTTTGGGGACCCTCGGTCTCCATCCAACGCCTCCAGCGCACGTCCCGCCCCGGCACCCGCCGCCTCCCGTCTCCGTCACAGCTGCCCCATCGTGGGGCCAACGGCTCTGGAAAGGTCAAACCTGTGTCCTTGGGAAGAGGGGGACAGGGAGAGCAGGTGCCACCAACCAGCCCCTGCCCTGTCACCGTCCTGGGGCTGGCAGCGTCCCGGCAGCCCCACGGCACCGCGGTCCCTTGGTGCCTGCTCCCATGGCCGTGTGCCCTCGCTCCCTGCTCTGTTGTTATCCCTTCCCACTTTCTTCTCCTTCCTTTTTCTTTTATTTTAATTGATTTTTTTATTCTCCCCCCCCCCTCCCCCTCTCCCTCCAACACCTCCCCCAGGAACACACGGGGAGAAGGAGGAGGAGGAGGAGGAGGAAGCACAATTTCCCATTGTGAGTGTCTTTCTCTTTATTGTTCTGCTCAGCAAAACACAGCGTGCCCGGTGAACAAACACCCCTTTATTCCCTGGGGTGATGGGGAATTGGGGGGGGGGGGGGGGGAACACCAGCCCCACATAGGGTCCTGGCAGCCCCTTGGGTGGGGCAAAGCCTCCCCTCTGTGGCAGCCCCCCTTGTGCTCCCACAGACACCACGGTTCCCATCTTAACCCCCTCTTACTCTTCCCAAAATTTCCCATGGTGGGATGCTGCTCCCATCTTTCAGAGCTCCTGGGAAGGGGGATCCCCATCATGTTTACATCTCACTGGCCTTATCCTTTCCCCCCCCCCCCCAAGAAAAATAAAGCACTGGAGAGGCTTCCCCATGGTCACCTTGGATGCTGCTGGGATGCCAAGCGTGGGCACACAATGGGGCTGTGTTTCTGGGCTGCCTTATCTTCTCCCTCCCCCGGGTCCATCTCCAGGGGTGGAGGAAGCTCTTCTCAAAGGAAAACACAAGACAAGAGCCGCCTGTCCCCGGCACCGAGGGACACAGTGATCCCGTGGCAAACAAACCTCCCTGGGAGATGGGGCTGGCTGGGCTGGGGGGGTGGGGGGTGAAGGAGAAGCAGCACCAGGAGGAGCTCCAGCACCCCAACCCCTTGCCCCCAGCCCCAATGGAGGGGTTGCTGCAATAACCTGCCCTAAGCACCATGCCAGCAGGCTGCCCTGGGGGCTCAGAGGGATGGGTGCTTTGGCTCATGTGAACCAGCAATAGGTGGCCAGAGCTTTGGTGTTGTGTCCCCTCCCCCCTCCCCATGGAGGACAATTAACCCACACCTTCCCCTCCCACAGTGAATTCTGTGGGTTGGTGGCTCTTCAGAGCCACCTTCACCCCACTTCCTCCATCCCACTTCCCGTGCCCATGGTTGAAAAAGTGGATCCTGACCCCCCCTCCCTGCCCCCCCCCCCCCTCCTCTCAGCCCCCTCCCAGGGCTCCTTGGCTGGAGGATGCTGGTTCCCAGCTCCCTGGTAGCATGAACCAGCTGAGTGGTTTCTTGCAGCATCTTGGCTCTCTCCAAACCACAGCCTGGAGCAGGATGCTCTCCAGGGGGAAGGGGGGGGGGTGGCTGGGGGGGGTGGCTCTGAAAGTGACTCATTCCCCTTTTCCCATCCCCTTGGCATCAGGGCAGGACCCCAGCCTGAGGCTGCTTCTATGAGATCATAATTTGGCTCCTTTTTTTCCTCCTTCTCCCCTTTTTTTTGGATCCCAGACCCACTCTTGGTGCATGACAAACCAGAACTGGCCAAATAGAAGCAAAGGAAACCCCCATGTTCCCCCCCCCCTGTCCCCCCCCATCCTTCTCTCCCAGCTAACAGCAGCATCCAACTCCTCACCCTCGTTTTCCAAGGCTCAGCCTGGCAGGATCCCCATCCAGCAAATTCCCCCCCATCCAGCAAATTCCCCCCCATCCAGCAAATTCCTTCTCCCCCTACAAGCAAATCTCCCCACCCACCCCCCACCAAAGCAAATTCCCCCCCCCCCCCCCCCAACCCATCATTTTTCTTGCTGGCTGGGGAGTTTAAACCTGGCTTTGCCAAGCTTGCCACAGCCCAGCACCTCTGCAGCTGCTCAGCCCCTCTGCCCTCCCCCTGTCCCACCTGCTCCCCACTAAAACCACCCCTTCCTCCCACTAAAAACCTCCAGAGAGGCTGAAACATCAGGTGTCCCCCCTGCTGTGGCTCTCCTTACCCCACACCCCCCCCCCTCCCAAATCCCACCCTGACCCTCTGGCATCCACAGGAGATGGATGTTGGCACTGAAACCCCCTCCCCACCCTATGATTCCCCCCACAAAGTGTCCCTTGGTGCGGTGAGGCTGGGTGCTGAGGCATGTTGGCAGCACCCATCCCTCTCCCAGCCGGCTCTTCCGCTTCTTGGGAAGCACCAAGGCGTGGACAGGAGCTGGCAGGCACCCTGGCAAGGTGGGGTTTGCAGCCTCAGTGTGTTTCTCCTCTGGTCTCCCCTAATTTTAGGGGGGTTTGAGATGCCTGAGCACACCACTGCCTCAAGGCTCTGGCTCTCAGGGCTGTGCTTCCTCCTCCAAATCCTCACCATCATCCTCTTCGCCGCCTTTGTGAGGTACAACCCTGAGAGCAGCCCTGCTCTCTGCTCCCAGCAGCTCAACTGCAGCTGGAGGAACCAGGACTTGGGGTTTCAGCACCCACGTGAGTATCCCCATCCTGGGTGGGTGCGGAGAGCATCCTTGTCCCCATCCCCAGGAGTGGCTGAGTGGGTGGCACAGGACATCACCGCACCAGGGACAGGCTGCAGACACCATCCAGCTCTGGAGTAAAAAAAGGAAGAGGGGGGAGGGCAAGATGCAGGGTGGGGGTGCATCCCAGTGAGGAGGGGGCAGTAGGTGGAGAAAAGCAAGGGTGCTGCAAGGATTTTGGACATCCCCAGGGCACCTCAAACCCAAACTGGGGGTATTTGGGTTTTGGACACACGATTCAGCAGCTGGAATGGAGAGGGAATCACTCAGTGATGAGCCTGGGATGGTCCTCCCATCCTGGGGATGTGGAGAGGGGTGGGGGGGGGTGGTGGTGGGGGGAACATGGCAGCTGCTCCTGGTGCTTTGGGGTCTGCAAAGCTTCCCACCCACCAGCTGGGATTTGGGGTTTGCACCGAGTCCTGTTCACAGAGGATTCGGCTGCCCCGGTGCTGCCCCAGCATCCAGTGTGTGGGGCTGGGATCCTCCCCACTGGGAGCATCACCCAGCACACCCAGCATCTCTGTGACCCCCAGGCTGGGCTGGAGGATGAGGGACAGAGCCCAACTCTTCCCAGGTTGGAAAGGGACCCCTGGAGTGACACTGGTGGAGGGAGGGGAGCTGAGGGGAGCGGAGCTGCTGGGAAGGCAGCGGGCAGGTTCTCCCAGTTTTACCAGCCCATGTTACCCCACCCAGTGACTCACTGGGGCAGGACAGGGTGCAGCTCTTGGCAAGGTGCAGGGGTGCAAAGGGCGTTTATTCTGAGGAGTGGGTCCCTTCTCCTCTGACTGGTCCCAGTTTGCTGCTCCTCTCGTCCCATAGAAGCTGGGTGGGCTGTTAGTGGAGAGGTCCCACACCTCAGCCCCACCTTTGCCCTGGTGTAAAGGGTGCAGGTGGCTCTCGAGAGGTTTCTGGGCTGTGGGGTGAACCATGGGTGTGCACCAGGGTATCAGCACAGTGAGGGTGCAAACGGGGTGGCAGGGGCCGTGCTGGGCTGGGACAGCTTTACCTGTCACTAGCATAAGCTGGACATCTCCAAGGGACATCCCCAAGGGACATCCAAGACCAGCTCCAGGTTCTAGAGGCAGCAAGGCTGATTTAGACACACTGAAACCTTCGGCTCCCTAAAACCGAGCCCCCCTCAGGGAGGGGGGGGGGGAGCAGCAGGCAGGAGGGGGCCACCTGCCCTCGATGCCTCCAGGTCCATCCCTCTCCCTCTGCTCTGCCAGGTATCCGGGATGTCCATCTCCAAGCTCTCCTGGGCTTCGGGCTCCTGGTGCCCTTCCTCAGTCGCTACGGGCTTGGCAGCTCCACCATCAGCATCCTCAGCGTGGCCTTTGCCATCCAGTGGGCTGTGCTGGTCCAGGGACTTTTATTCTCCTTCCTCAACGGGAGAGTTGCCTTGGGAGCTCAGAGGTAAGGCAGGAGGGGGCTGCGGCTGCCCGGCCCTGCGCCCAGGCTCCAGCCCTGGCACACTGGCTCCCTCCTCTGTAAAACTCACAGCTCTGCTTTGGAGGAGGATTATGAGGACAAGTAGGAGACCAGGCTGCTGGGTTGTTTGAGTGACACACACTAGTAAGGGCCATGTAAGTACCACCGACGTTCCAGGCAGGCATTTAGGGGGGTAACACACTCACACCCCCCCTCCCCGCCCTCCTCAAGCCCAGCTGGCCCCTTGTCACCACCGTGGGCACGGCTCAGGCTGCCCCTTCAGCTTGCAGGAGCAGTGGGATGCAGGGTCCAGGCTGCAAGTTGCTTCCCCCCCCCACCCCATATCCTCCAAGCCCTGCTCTCTCCAGGCTCTACCCCAGCTTCTCCAGCCCAGTCCAGCCCCAAGCCTTCCCTCTCCTTCCTTCCCAGCATGGTCAGTGCCAACTTCTGCACTGCAGCCATCCTCATCTCCATGGGAGCCATCGTGGGCAGGGTGAACCCCATCCAGATGCTGCTGTTGACCCTGCTGGGAGTCACCCTCTTCGCTCTCAACGAATACGTCCTGCTGGGTCTCATGGGGGTGAGTCACCCAGAGGTGGGGGAGACCCATCAAAAAGGGGGGTGACCATGGGTTTAGGCTTCTGCCTCGTCCATAGAGATGGATCCCCCCCATCCTCCTCCCTCCCCACCATCCCCCATGGGGTTTTTCTCCACTCACCAGGTAAGTGACAGCGGGGGCTCCTTGACCGTCCACACCTTCGGCGCTTATTTTGGCTTGATGGTTTCACGGGTCTTGCACCAGCCCCACGTGGACAAGAGGGAAGAGCAGCTGGCTGGGGGGCAGCAGCAGGAGGTCTTCGCCCTGGTTGGTACGGAGCCCGAATCCTACAACCCCAAGGTCACAGACACGGTGGTGGAAGGGCTGTCACCAACATTAGGCTGTAGCTTTGATCAGCAGAATCCTGTAAACCATCAAGGATGCTGGTCCTCCACCTGTCTGGGGACCTGTCCTGGGGCTGCACCACCTTCTCCAGGAAAAAAAGCTTCTCCTTGTGTCCATCCCGAAGCTCCCATGCCACAAGCTGTGGCCACGTGCATCCCTTGGCACTAGCAAGAAGTTTCTTTCCCATGAGGGATCAACCCCAACACCAAAAAACCCCGCCTGTTCCCCACAGGAACCATCTCCCTCTGGATCTTCTGGCCCAGCTTCACCTCAGCCACCACCACGGTTGGGAACAACGCTGAGCCCTGGGCAGTGCTCAACACCTACTTCTCCCTGGCAGCGAGCACCCTGGCCACCTTTGTCCTCTCACCTGTCCTCTCCGAGGAGAGCACCCCACAGATGGTAGGTCCCCTCCTGGGACTAACCCAAGTTTCTTACACCACCCACATGCTGTCCCACCGGGATGGTGAGCAGTGAATACCCTCCCAGGGCAAAAGGGGGTGCCCTTAGGCTTTCTCAGGTTTGGTAAGCCCTGTTTTGAGCCCCAAGGAAGGCCAAACCTCCCCCAGCCCCCTGCTGATGTCCTCCATGGAGTCAACTCCCCCAATCATGCCTTGCTCCATCAGGTTCAGATCCAGGATGCCACCTTGGCCGGCGTGGCCGTGATGGGGATGGCTGGGGAGATGCTGGTCACTCCCTTTGGGGCTCTCACCGTGGGGTTTGTGGCCGGCCTGATCCCCCCGCTCGGCTCCCGATTCCTCACGGTGAGTCGCCCTGGGGATGGCTGAGGACCCCAGTTCCAGGTCAGGGGACCAACCCCCATTTCAGGGGAAGGCTGCAGTTCCCCAAACCTGCCATCCCCCACCTGAACCCCAGCTTTTCCTTAACACTCCCCCCCTCTCACCCCCCCACCACAGCCCACCCTGTGCTCCAGGCTGAAAATCCAGGACACGTGTGGGGTTCACAACACCCACGGGCTGCCGGGGATCCTGGGTGCCTTGCTGGGGGACACTGGTGGCAGCACTGGCCACCGCAGATGCTTACAGTGGCAGGTGAGAGGGGCCAGAACTGGGGCTGCCAGTGATGCCGTGCACCAAACTGGGGCCACCACAAGTCCTGCAATGGAGGATGCTCCAGACACCCTTTGGCACTGCCCCATCCCCCTTGTAGCACATCACCCAGAGGCAGGAGTGGAGCACCCTGTTTCCAAGCTCCCCAAAAACCTGCCCTGGCTCTGGCTTGCAGGCTGGAGCTCGTGTTCCCACTGGTGGCCCAGGGCAGCCGGACGAGCATGGACCAGGCGCTGTGCCAGCTCTGCGCCCTGCCTGTCACCCTGCTGCTCGCCACGCTCGGGGGTGTCCTCACCGGTGAGTTTTGCCTCTGGGTGGGTGGATGGATGGAGGGTGTGAGGGACAGAGGGAGGGAGGGAGGGATGGATGGATGGATGGATGGAGGGATGGATGGATGGATGGATGGATGGATGGATGGATGGATGGATGGATGGAGGGATGGATGGATGGATGGATGGATGGATGGATGGATGGAGGGATGGATGGAGGGATGGAGGGAGGGATGGATGGATGGATGGATGGATGGATGGATGGATGGATGGGGATAGATGGGGATGGATGGAGGGAGGGAGGGAGGGAGGGAGGGAGGGAGGAAGGGAGGGAGGGATGGAAGGATGGAAGGATGGATGGATGGATGGATGGGGATGGATGGATGGGAATAGATGGGGATGGATGGGGATGGATGGATGGGAATAGATGGGGATGGATGGGGATGGATGGAGGGATGGATGGATGGGGAGGGAGGGATGGATGGATGGAAGGATGGATGGATGGATGGATGGATGGATGGATGGATGGATGGAAGGATGGAGGGATGGATGGATGGATGGATGGATGGACGGGGATAGATGGGGATGGATGGGGATGGATGGAAGGATGGATGGATGGATGGATGGATGGATGGATGGATGGATGGAAGGATGGAGGGATGGATGGATGGATGGATGGATGGAGGGAGGGATGGATGGATGGATGGATGGATGGATGGATGGATGGGGATAGATGGGGATGGATGGATGGATGGATGGATGGATGGATGGATGGATGGAGGGAGGGAGGGAGGGAGGGAGGGAGGGGAGGGAGGGAAGGATCTGGGGGGAAAGCCAGGATCCTCCCCAAAGCGGGTCCTCCCCGTCGGGCGCTGCGCACACCGCCGGGGCAGGCCGGGGAGCGGGGCTGCTCAGCCCGGCGCTGCCGCTAGATGTCAGGAGAAGCCCAGCGAGAGGAGCAGGGCTGGTTTCGCCCGGCCCCTCTCCCCTCCCCGCCTTCCCGGGCTCTCAGGCGCCCTCGTCCGGCTTTCGGCACCCTTAGGAGCCCTCCTGAAAATGAAGGGGCTGAGGTCTCCCCCGGACCCACGGTGCCCGGAAAACACGGTGCTCTGGGAGGTAAAGCTGGAGGGGGGGGGGATGTTTGGGGGGTAGGGATGCAGGGGCTGGATTCTTCCCTTCCTGCTCGTACACTGCAGCGTTTGGGGTGGGGGACAGCTCCACTAAACCCCCCCAGCCCAGCAACCCATCCCATCCTGATTTGCCCCTCTCCATCTCTCCACAGCTGGCAGGGGAAGGATGCGACCACGGGGGGAGCCGAAAGGAGCTGGGTACCAGCACCCTGGTGTGATGATCCTGACCCCAACGTGAGGTCCTGCACCAGCATCACCAGTGCCCGGCTGCTTCTGGGAGCCTGAATTTCCCAGCAGCCTGACTTGTCCCCATGGGGACACGGCTCCTGGTCCCAAAGGTTTTGGGAGCTGTTGGGTGCCCTGGGGCCTCCTCAGGGTGAAGAGATGCTGTGGTGACACGGGTGCTTGCTGTGGGAGCCACCTGGCCCCCTCCAGGGACACCTCAGGGTGTCCAGCCTTGGCTCAGCCACTTCCCCTCTGTTCCCCATGCCCCAGTTTGCCATTTATTGCTCTCTGAAGAGAGGAAGGTACTGAGGGAGGCTGTGTTGGGGAAGGGGTGTACCAGGCTCCCTGGAACACAGTGAAGACTTTTCCTGGGTGCTTCTGCACACCATTAAACCACAGATCATTGGTGAGCTCACCCAGCACCTGCCCAGCTTTGCTGGATGAGTTTCCTTCAGGTTCCTTTCCAGGGAGGAAAGCAAATCCCTCAGGGATCACTGCTCCCTCACCCCACAGGCTGATGTCCATACCAGGGGTTTCATGGGTTGCCCCCTCCCCATGGGGGCACCTACCCCCAACACCCCCCAACCCCCTGGAGCCTTGTCCACCAGAGCATCCAGCACCTGGGAGCAAGGCCAGGGTGACATGGGGGTCCCCAGTGCAGGGGTGATCCCTGCCTTCCCCTCACCACTTGTCACCTCATACTGGGGCCAAGTAAAAGCTCCCCCCCCCCCCCCAAAAAAAAAAGCCAACCCAGGAAAGTGCTCCCAGCACTCAGCCCTGTTGGGAGAGGGATGCTCCCCCAGCTATTGTAGCCCCCCAGACCCTGCTGCTTTCCAGGACTCCCAGAAGCATCCAGTACCCTGTCTCCACATCCCCCCACAGAGGGGGGGGTCTCACCCTGGCTGCCTGCCCCAGATGCCCCTGAACCTCCTGCTTGGGAGCAGGTTTGAGCATCCTGAGGATGTGGCAGCTTGAGCGGGGGGTCCTGCAGCACGGGGACCAGGGGCACAGCCCCAAAGGGCTCCCAGGGGGGGTGGGGGGCATGATGGTGGCCATGCTGGGGGTCCCTAAAAGGAGGAGGCCTGGGCAGGGGGGACACACACTCCCCTCCCACTAGCCCAGGGGTGGCTGCCAGATGCTTTCACACCCTCTGGTGCCAGACTCCAGCGCTTTGCCAGGTGGGGTTCCCGTGGGCACAGGTGTCCCCAGCTGCCACCACCACCCCCCAAGGAGGGGGGACACAGCCCCATCCCATGCAGAGGGGACAAGGGGTTCAGGGATAGCAAGGTTTGGGATGATAAGTGCTTTGTTACCCACCTGGGAGCATCTCATTTTAAGGCTGTCCAAACACATAGAGATTTTTAATTTATTTTCTTTAATTATTGCATCAAAGCTGCAAAGGGATAAATAAAAATCGCTTGGTCGTGGGCTGACCCTAAAACACCCCTTTCAAATGGGGCTCTTGGTCCTTTCCCAAAGGAATTCAATTAAAATGAGAGGAAAATCAGTGTCCAAAGAGTCACTCCACAGTGGAAACTCGAACTCCTCCTGTTGACCCAAGTCAAACCATCGCTTGAGCTTCTCCAGCCTCAGCTGCTGGGTACAGAAAACCCGGTGAAACCAGGGCAACCTGCAAGGTGCCTCCATGCTGCTGAAGGGGTCACCCAAAAAGGGGTCACCTGGCCACGCCTGCTTGCACAGAGACCCCCAGCCCCACTCCTCTCTGGACCCATCCCCTGTGCCCCCGTCCCCAGGCTGGTGCCGCGTCCTAGAGGGAGGATGCGAGAGGGAGAAGCGCCGCGATGGCCAGTGCCCTGGTGAAGGGGTGCTGGGCTCGAGCCCTGGGGCGTGGGGCTCACCCCCAACCCTACGCCACCCCTCTCCCAGCCCACCCCCCTTCCCAGCCCCTCTCCTCCCCTTTCCCAGGCAGCCCCTTGCCCCTCTCTGATCTCCCCGCCGCACGTTTCAAAGGCGACCAGCTGCGAGGGAAGAAAAGCCCCTCCAGTGAGATCATTGCGAGACCCCCAGACACAGGGGTCGGGTGTGAAATGGACCTCCCTCCTCCTCCCCCTCCTCCTCCTTTTCCTCCCTTTCCTCCTCCTCCCACTCCTCCTCCTTTTCCTCCTCCTCCTCCTCCTCCTCCTCCTCTTCCTCCTTCTCCTCCTCCTCCTCCTCCTCCTCTTCTTCCTCCTCCTCCTCCTCCTCTTCTTCCTCCTCCTCCTCCTCCTCCTCTTCCTCCCTCTCCTCCTCCTCTGCCTCCTCCTCCTCTTCCTCCCTCTCCTCCTCCTCCTCCTCCTCCTCCTCTTCCTCCTCTTCCTCCTTCTCCTCCTCCTTCTCCTCCTCCTCCTCCTTCTCCTCTTCCTCCTCCTTCTCCTCCTCCTCCCCCTTCTCCTCCTCCTCCTCCTCTTCCTCCTTCTCCTCCTCCTCCATCTCCTCCTCCTCCATCTCCTCCTCCTCCTCCATCTCCTCCATCTCCTCCTCCTCCTCCTCCTCCTCCTCCTCCTCCTCCTCCTCCTCCTCCTCCTCCCCTCTCCCAACCCCAACCCCCGCCTCCAGCCCCCCTCTGAAAGGCTGTTATGTTTTGTAATCGGATTAGGGGAGCCCTGTGCCCTTCCCTGCTCCCATTTACCCAGCGCAACCAGCTTGCGCCGCCGCCAGTCTCCCCACAGATTGTTTAAGCGAGCCGGGAGCGAGCGCAGAGCTTCACCCCGGGCAGCGGCCAGGGCCGGTTCGGCCAGCAAGAGCCTGAAAGGTTTAGGCAGTGAACAAATTGCTTCTCTGTAGGGGCCGTTTTCTTCCCAAGTTGAACATAATGATGGCAGTTTGGCGAACAGATGGCGAGGCTAAAGCAGATAATCCCGCCGGCTCCGGGGAGAGGCAGCATCAGCTCTGCCCGCAGCACCGGGGCTCCATCCCCAGCGGTGGCTGGTTGGGTGATGATCACACCCTGGTGAGGGATGAGGAGCTTGGGTGAGCAATCACCCCTTCACGCCTTCCTCTGCTTGGAGGGTGGTTTGGGTACCAGGCGCTGCTCGTGCCTCGGTTTCCCCAGCTCTCTCTGCTCGGTCACGCCTCAGAGTTGGGGGCTCCCAGCCTGGTGTGGGGAGATGCAGGGTGAGACAGCACCCCTCTCCCTCCGTGGCAGCGAAGGGCAGCTGAAAGAAGCTCATTTTATTCTCATTTCCCTATTTTGCCTTTCCCTCTCTCTGGGGCTGGGTGTGTGGGGTGCGTGTGCTGGGCTCAGGGGTGCTGGGACCCACCTGCCAAACAGGCCTTTATTTAAAACCCAGCAGCAGGAAAAGCTCAAGGCCCCACCAACGTGACACAGGCGTGGAGCAAGCCTTCCCTGCACCGTGCTGGCACCCCTTCCCCATGCCAACAGCAGCCAGACACACCGACACCACATCCCCACTGCCTGGGAGGGGGTTAATTCATGTGTGTGTGTGTCCCTCCTCCTCCTCCTCCCTGCTCCTCCTTGAGACCCCCCGACTTGGACAGCTCCCTTGCCCTCTCCTGCAGCAGCCCAGCTCCCAGGTGACCCTCCTTGAATCCCCCTCTTGCTAACACAGGGGTTCCATCAGCTGCTCAGAGTGGGTTTCACAAGGAAAAGCAATAACAGCATCTCTCTGCCACAGCTGGGGAAACTAAGGCACACAAAGGAGCGCTGAGAGTCCATTGGAATTAGAGGCAGGACAAAGCCTGCGCTCCCAGAGCTCCCAGCGTACGTGTCCTTACACATCCTACAGCACCCCCCTTCCCCAGCCATCCCCCCCCCCACCCCACCCCACTCCCCAGCCCCCTCCGCCATCTCCCCACCCCCAGGAGCAGCTGATGCTGTGTGTTGCTTGATAGAAAGCCAGCTAATCATCTTTCCCACCTTCGTTAAGAGTGTGAATCGTTATCCCAGCGACACCTGTAAAGCTCCTTGTCAGACGGGGCTGGTGCAGGCGTCTAATAATGGGCACCATATGGGAGAGGGAAAGCTCTGGAGAGAGGAGCAGGGGCCCAACCATCCCCATGCTGAACAAAGAGCAGCACCCCACGGCTGCCCGTGGTGGCACCGGCTGAAAGACTGGCAAGGGAAGAGGAAGAGCCACAGCTCGTGGTACCCAAACATCTCAGTAACCCCCCCTGCCAAGCATCCCCCTTGTCCTTTGTCCTTTGGGAAAGGGCCTGGCAAAAGCCACCTGCAGCTTGAAGGTGTGGGTTACAGGCAGGAGAGCCACAGAGCACCCCCGCAGGGCACCCAAAGCCTTGGGACTGGGCACCCCAAACCAGCTGAGGCACATCCCACCAGGCCTGGGAGACCCCTCTTGCCGCCAGCACGGCAGGGGCCACCCATGGGTGCAGACAAAGGCGGGTTGTACGGTGACAGGGAGGAGGACGTGCCACGAATTAAGAGACAGGTCCCTGCTTTGGGGCTGCTCCAGAGTCCCCCAGGCTCCCTCGCTGACCCTGAACTTGGGGGGCAGAGCTCAGCCCCTCCACCAAGCCCCCCCCCTCCCTCATCCCCTGTCTTTGACCCACTGCAATTACAAAGCCTTGTTTCCCAGCGTAATGAGCCTCCAGGCCCCGTTGAAGGGGGCTTGGGGGGGGGGGGCAAAGCAATTAAAATCCCTGGCATGGTGAATGCCTGGGTGGCTGGGTGGTTTTGCTGCTCCCTGCGCCCATTTCAGGGTGAGCGGGTGATGCCAGGGACGGGCAGCGCCTCAAAGCCCCCACATCCCCCCCCCCCCTCCACTTCCCCACAGGCAAACAATCAGCTCGTTCTTCACTGGGTTAAAAGAATAATAAAATTAAATAAAGAGGGAATAAAGGCCCCAGTAAAACTGGGAGTCAAGTTTATTTACAAACTGGCTATGAAGTGAAGGGCCCGGAACAAAGGTGTTATGTAAGGGACAGTCACTAAGGGGCTCTTTACCCACGCTAATTGCCACTTGCTGGGTGATATCTATTTATCTTGTGGCTGAAACGGCCTCCTTGGGCTTGCAGGTTCAAGCACTGCTTCTTCATAACCCTGCCCGGCACAATTAACACGTGGGAGCAGCGGTCCCACTGCCCAAACCCATGGGGAACCCTTGGACCCCTCCAAAAAGTGGGACTGTGTTTGTAGTGGGCGACTGTGCCGAGCAGGGAGAGGTGCTGCTCTGTGTGGGGCTTCAGTGTAGGTTGTGTAATGAGGAGGGGGGGGACAACAGGGTTTGGTTCTGGTGGAGAAGACACCCTCTTCCCCCCCCACCAACCCTCCTCCCAGGTCCTGGTATCAGCCCTTCCTGAGCAGCATGGGATGCTCACGGGAGCGCACGGAGCTGCGGAAGGAGATGGAGATCTTGGAGAGGATGATTGAACACGGTGCTTGCCACGATGTTCCTGGCTGGGAAGTGCCCTCTTGTCTCCAAAGACCCAAGGGCACAGACCAGAGGTTAAATATAAACCACAACACGGGGAGAAGCAGCTGCTGGGAAGGCTGCTGTGCCCCGTAGCACCTGGCACCCTGCTCCTGCCACCGGCGGCACGTCCGAGGGCGTGAAAACCACGTAGGGACTGTTAGCTCTGCTCTCCTCTGTTGGGAAATGGGAGGAAGAGGAGGGTGGCAGCATCCCCCAGAGCCGAGAGGTCAATTTTATTGACAAACCGCCTCTTGAATGGAGCGTGGGGGAACAATGCCGGCCCTCAGCCCCGGGTCAATCGGGACTGTGTAAAGCGAGAGGCCGGCACCAGCGGCCCCGGGGAAAAGCCCTCCAGGCGAGTGGCCTTTACCACCATGTTTGTGTAACCCTTGACCCCTCCTTTTGGGGTTTAATTGAAATCCCAGCTTGGTGACAAATTGGCATGACCAGCGGGCCAGAGGATGGGAATGATGCTGGGAAACTCTGCTCCAGCAGAGAGCGACCCGCTGCCCACCGTGGGCAGGGTGCTCCATCCTGTCCCAGCACAGGCCACCTGCAAAGGGTTTTACACCCAAGTCAAATGTTTTAATCACAGCCTGCACCTTTCTCTCCTCCCCCATCGCTGCCCAGAGGCTGCCATGATGGGCTTTGGACAGGTGACTGTGTGGCTCTGCAAGCAGCTCTGGCTCAATGCAGGCAGGAGCAGGTAGGTGCTTCAGAAAAGCTGCTTTGGGTTGACTTCTCCTTGGACTGGGATGCTCTGAGGCTTCCTTCATCACAGAGCTCGTTAGCTCACACCCTGGCAATTCACAGTTCACACCCTGGCATAGTCCCACCACTCTGAACCCTCTCCAAAGGGGAAGGTTGCAGCCATTCTCTGGTCTTTTTGGTTTAAGTAGAAATTCCTTTTTGGAGCTGTTTAGTAGAAATGAGCTTCTGAAAAAAAAAAACCCCAAACTCCAAATATGACTAAAGCCCCAAGGCAGCTCCCACAGATGGGGATCAAAACCAGACATCAAGCCTGACAAGGCTGAAGTCATCCCATTTCAGAAGTCCCTGGGAGAGGGGTGAGAAACAACAGACACACCCTTTGTGAGGGCAGAAATCTCCTTTTCTGCCAAAACCAGACTAAAACCCAAGCCCCAGATCAACCCCCTCAAAATCCCCATCATTTCTCCAGAGCCTTAGCGGTGTCCCAGCCGCTCCACGCAGCACGGCAGCGGCGCAGAGCTGCGCTCCACGCTGCACCTGAGCTGGATGCTGGCTAAAGGGACCCTGTGGAGCTCCAGTGTAATCCTCCAGAGAGCTAATATTTTCCCTCTCATCCCAGAACAGGGTAATCATTGGATGCTGGGATCAGCCTGCAGAGTTTTCCTGCCCACAGGTAGATATTTAATATTTTACATTCTGTGGATGGTCCAAGAGGAATCCCAGCTGCTCTTTAAAAGGCGGGGGGGGGGGGGGGTTGGAGTAACGCTTGGTCCCAGATGCAACCAAACCCCCAAAGTGAAAACGGCACGAGTGGGGTTTGAACTGATTCCAGCCCAAACCCGTGCATCTTCCACGTGCAGGCAGGAGACCATGAACCCCCCAAGGCTCCTGCCTGTCCTTTTGCTGGCCTTGCCCTTGCTGCTCGTCCCAGGAGCTCTGTGGGGTCTGGTGATGCGTCAATCAGGGCATCAATCCCTTTTTTTACCTTCTCAGCAGGAGGCTTTGCACCCAGCAGCACATATCCACACATCCAGCTCACACTAAAGCACCTCAAAGATGGAGTGGCCCCGCTTTAAGGCAATACTCCAGCCCCTCCCCCCCAAAAAAAAATCCCCACTGCTGCCTGCTTCACTGCCTGCACCTTGTTTGCAAATCACTGGCTGGAATTTACATATCCTGAAATAGTTCTAACTGCAGGTTTCATGTCTGTCACCTGTCACCGATGAATACCTCCCATTGCTACTATTGATTACTATTACACATGCACCCACCCAATTGATACATCACACACACCCCCCCCCCCCCCCATCACCCAGGATGCAGCCAGCAAAGACCAGGGGTTGTGTTCTGGAGCTGCTGGAGATGCTGGGACCAGTAAGAGCAACCCCTTGGCCCTCTCCCTCACTGGGTCTCAGCTCAAACCGGTTTCCAAAAGAGAACTGGCTCACCAGTTTGGGGATGGAGAGGTAACGAGGATGGAGGTGACTTGCCACCAGCGATGCCAATAAACTGGGGGTACTGGTGGGGATTGTTGGATCGCTTTGTCCTCCTGCCTCCCCACAAAACCGTGGAGTTCGATGTGTTTGGAGGGAGAGAAACAGGCTGTGATTTTGCATGGCTTAACCTCCCCACCTCCCAGCCCCATGCACCCTTTGAGAGTAAAGCCAGGAGGAGAAACACCCACCAACCCCCCCCCCCCCCCCAGTTTCTCTCCTCATCTCCCAGGACAAGTGCTACTGGCTGCCCCTTGGCCGCTTTCCCGTGCGCCCCGTGGGTCACCATCCCTCCAAACAACCTTCAGTTTCCACCACGCGAGGTTCTTGTGGAGCTTCTTGCACAAAACCCTTTGAGGTGTTTCATGCAGGGCTTGAAAAGGCCCCTGCTTCCTCTGGGTGGCATTATCATGACAACCAGCTTTAATTCAGCGCGGATCCAGGCTCCCAGCTGGATCCTCAAGCCACGCCAGGTCCCCCCCTAAAACACCCTTCGGCCGGCACAGAGAGGCCAAAGGAGTGCGTGGGTCCCAGGATCACGGGGAGCTGGCCCAGCCCCGTTTCCCAGTCCCCATCCTCATATATA
Organism: Rallus limicola; assembly: GCA_022605955.1. NCBI lineage: Eukaryota > Metazoa > Chordata > Aves > Gruiformes > Rallidae > Rallus > Rallus limicola. The sequence goes on along the minus strand of JAKCOZ010000670.1, from coordinate 57,380 downwards.
TTCCCTTCCAGTCGCCCCCCGGCGCTTTTCTCTACCCGTTCTTCTTTTGCGAGAGCTGCCCTCCTCTTCCCCACTCCCACCAGGCGCTTCCCCCCCCTCCCCGCGGTCCTCCTCTGTCCCCGGCATCCCCCCTTTCTCTCCTGGCTCTCTATAAACAAAGCGCCTCAGTGTCTGGAGGAAGAAAAGTTGCATTATGCAAATGGGAAAGAGCGAACGGGAGATTTCTCACTCCGAGAACCCCCCATTCCGGGCCTGCACCTCGGTTTCCATGGCGTGGCCAAAGCCTGCTGGAGGCTGGTTTGCATACGGATGAGAGAGGAGATGAAATCAGCGCGAAAGCCCATCGCTGACAGAACGCCATTGTTTAGCCTGTCTGATTTGGAGGCTAATGAAACGCCATTAAAGAAAGGAAAAATAAAGAAAGAAAGAAAGAAAGAAAGAAAAAGAAAAAAAAAAGGGGGGGGGGGGAAACCCCACCAACCCACCAACCAACCCACCGCTTTCCCCCTGGTTTTGGTTGGTGCTGGGAAGGGAGGGTTAAATGTGACGATGGAAAAGCGTCTGCATGATCTTGGGGTGAAGGTATTCTGGCACCCGGGGAAGGAAATTCCCAGGATGCACTGCCCCTGCGAGCCAGAGCGATGCTGACGGGAGATGGTGCTGTGGGCAGAGCGTTGGGCTGGGAGAGGCTGTGGTGGAGATGGTGAAGTGAGCCCAGCTCCTCTCGGGGAGATGAGGCAGCACCAGGTATGAAAATCTCCCAACCCACTTGATGCTCCACAGCAGCCACGAACCTGTCTGTCCCCTGGTACGTCCCAGGGAGGGTGTTGACCCACTCAAAAACACACTGTGTCTGGAAAAGACACCAGATCAAAGCACGTGGGCCAAGATTTGGCTCTTCTGGTCACAGGCTTTCAGGGTGGAATGAATTAAAAGCCGTGAAACCAAAGAGTGGAGGAGGAAGAGGGGCAGTGAGGGAGCGCGGTGCCTTCGCGCTCCTCCATCACCAAGCCACGCTGGCAGAGGGAAGAGCCGCATGCATCTCAAAGGACAACACAACACAGGGAGAAACCCCCACGGGTGCTCCATCTCCCCCACCCCAAGAACCTCCTCAGGCTGTTCCCGATGCTGAGGAGGTCCCAGCACCTCCCTAAAGTGAGGAGGTGGGAGGGATGGAACAGGAGCACGGCTTCCGGCAGCAATACCTCCCCTCATCCTTGCCACGGCCACCCAGTCCCTTTCCCCCCTGCCCCAGTGCCAACAGCACATTGTCTCCAGTGTGTGCCTTCCAGAACAGCGTGATTGGCCTTGAAAGGGCTGATTTGCTTTTTCCCCCCTCCCTGGCCCATTGAAAACGCCGGAGACGAAAGCCTGTTCCCTCCAGGCGCTCGGAAACCTGGCACCCTTTCCACTTGGCTTCCCCATGCCCCTCAGCCCAGGGGCTCCTGCTGAGATTTTGCTGTCAACAGAGTTTTGTTCCCTTTCGAGGGCGGCGCGGAAGGGACACAAGGACCTTGAAAATGGCAGCTTCTTTGACACCACTATTCTCCTTCGACCCCCCTGGCTGAATAAACAGCTCACAAAAAATGGAGTTTACTGTATTTCCTCCTCAGGGGGAAAACACTGCATCTTGGTCCTAATTAATTTACCTAATTAACATTATCTTCATTGGGTCTGTATGCAAAGACCTCTTTCTATACTAGGCCGAGACAGAGGGGGAAAAAACAACCCAACAAACTGGGAATAAAATATATTCAGGGATCTCCCAGCCCCGACTGTAAAAGGGGCATCATGGAGAGAAGTGTGCAGCCCTGATCATTCCAAGCTGGGAGAAAAGAGCTGCAGGAGAATCGCCTCCACCTCGTCCTCCTCCCTTTTGGAAACGGAGCACAGGATGGGGCTGTGTTCCTCTGCACCAACCTCTCTGTCCTGAGCTGGAGGGGAAGGAACTACTGGGACCGGCGTGCCAAGGGATGCTGGGGTTGGATGAAGCTTGTGGCAGGAGGGAGAGCAAGATGCTGAGGGAACCAGCACGATGCCCACGAGGAAGCTGAAATTCAAGCCGCTGGCAGCTAAGCAGCGAGCTCTGCGATGGTTTACACCTGCCACGGAGCCCATCCCATGTTGAGACCCTGAATTTTCATGGGGGTGCCACTGCTGATGAGGCAGAAGGGCCCAGCACCCCGCCCGCCTTGGCTGCCTCCGCCTAGCAAAGCCCCGCTCTGCTATTTTGTTCTTTTCCCTGCCAGATGCCAGCTCCCTTCAGCCTCTTTCTTCTCTCCACGCTTTGCTTTGCCGCATAGTTCCGGAAATCAGAAACAAAAGGAGAGGAAAGAAAATAGGCTGGATCTGAAGGGGGGGGGGGGGAGGGTGGGGGGGTGGTGGGGTGGTGGGGTGGGGTGGTGGGTGGGAGGAGGGGGAGTTTCCCTTCCGTTAAGCTTTTTTGCAGCTCTCCCTGCCTCCCAATATGAGACACTGCGTGGCATCTCACATGACGAGCGCTCGGGCCCACGTGCGCATCCACGTGATGCGATGCCCAGCCGTGCCAGGCGCAAGGGGAGAGAGGCTGGCTTTGCAGCCCGACCCTTCTGCTGGAGAGACGGGGAGATGCAGAGGAGGAAAAGCTCCTCTCCGCTCCTGACCTTCATGCCCAATGCTCCATGCAATGCCCAGCTGGGCTAAAAGTGTTCCCAGGCCACGTGCTTGTGGGCTTTTGTGGTCCAGTACCAGGGCAGGATGTGCTATCAGGGCCTCTATAGATCACACACCAGCAGCTAAAACTTCCAAAACACTGGGAATCGCCCAGGCTGAGCCGCCCATCTCTGCCTCCACATCATCTTGGCATTCCCCCTTCCGACAAGGCTGGCCACATCATCACAATCATTCAATTTACAGGCATTTTTAGTCTACAGAGGGAAATCCCCCCCATCTCAGGCTACGTAACCCTTAGCTGAAGTGGCCAGCAATCCTCCTAGAACATGTTTTTCTCCCCAAAAGAAAGTCCCAGCTCTGTGTGTGTTTCCATTTGGAAATGCCAGCTCCCCGCAGCAGCCCTCTCCAAGCACGCTACCTCTCCCACTGCCCCTGATTTACAACAGCACTGAATTTTAATGCCATGATAAAACAACTCCAGAGGCCTCAGGAACCCTGTTGGGATTCTCTGTGCTGGAGTAGGAACGGGCAGAAACCTTCTGATGCACAAGAAAGAGAGAGGGAAGGTCTTTGCACCGCGGGCATCATTGCTTTGTGCGTGGGGAGCCAGAGCATACCTCCAGCTTTTGGGGACAGTGCTCCAGCCAGGCCTGTCCAAGGAGTAAGGCAGTGCCTCCAGCCACTAGTAGGAGCTGGAAAGTATGAGTCTGAGCAGCAAGAAAAGCTGAGGAAAGTGGCCACATGGCCATGCCAGAAAGGGATGCGCTGATGTGGAAGGGAGGGCTAGCGCGGCACTGCTGCTCTGGCACTGGATTTTGTACAGCTGCACATCTCTGGCTGGGCTTTTCCCCTCTCCCTGCAAACCCGCTTTGGGTTGATGGAGGAAGAGCAGAGCGAGCATGGGGTGTGCACCAGACTCCCAAAGCAAAGGCCAGCAGCTCCCCCTGGGCAGAATGGAGGGCTGAGGGTGAGCAGCAACACCATGCAACGCGATCCTTGCCACAGCCGGATCCAAACTTGGGTCATATCCCAGAGGAGAGACCTCAGTCATCTTCAGGACCAGGCAGAGGGGAGATGCTCCCACCAGCAGAAACCTGCTATTAGGAGCAGGTGTTTTGTCCACCCCCGTTTCCAGCTGCTGCCAGACTTTCTGTAATTCTCAGTGACCTCATTTTCACTTAATTTTGTAAATCATTTTGGGGGTCGTTGTTTTTCATTTTACTCTATTTTTTTTTTTTTTTAAATAATTTGTTGTTGTTTCCCTCTGAGCTGGAGTTTGTCATTTAATCAACTTAGACCCAGATAGCCTGGAGGGTGTATGGGGAAGGGGGATGGAGTTGGGGGGGGGGGGGGGGGAGAATGAAAACGCTAATGTCACATCACCTCCCTAAAATGAGTTTTAATTGTAATCCTTTAATCCCTCTCAGATGGCCCTCTCTCCACTGATGTTTTTCATAATTATTCCTTGCCATTTTCCCATCGGTCTGAGGAGTGTCTTCAAGAGGGAGGGGGTGGAGAAAAGGCCCTTTTATAAAATAATAATAATGGGCCAAATTAAGACACAAAGAAGGAAATAACAAGGGGGCAAGGGCTGCAGAGACAGAATGGGGATTATTAATGCCTCCCCCCTCAGAAATTTCAGAGATGGTGCTCTCAGCCACCCCAATCAGTGGGCAATTGAGGATTGTTTGCTCGAGTGGCTGCACCCTCCTACAATGACCCACATTTAGCCAAGTGGCTGCATTGACAGAGTACCAGGTGCGAGGATTGGGAAACCGCCTCGAGGCAGCGTCTCGCCAGTCCATCCCGCTCAGCACAGAGGGGTCTGCGCAGGGCTGGCCACCTCGGGGATGCTTCCCACCTGCCCGAGCCATGGGCTGGAGCACAGGATGAGATGGTCAATGGGAATGTCTCTTCCAGCGCTGCCCAAATCCAGGGCCCTCTTGTCACGCTGGAGAGCTGTGTAGGGCATCGCTCCCGCTGCTGCTGCCAGCTCTCAGCCCCTTCGTGCCCTGAGATGAGTTGTACCTCATCTCCTGGTCTTGCTCCAATGGAGCCTGAAGGGTGCTGAAGAAGGAAGGGGTAGTCTTCCTTGGCAGCAGCAGAGAAGGGCATGGCTGGTTGGGGGAGCAGGTCAAGAAGGGTCTTTGTGGAGCTCTTGGTCCTGGCCAGGGACCACAGAGCCCTCACTGTTGTCTCCAGCCCTCCACCAGTTCCTTGCACTGGTACTCGCCATTACCCACCACCATGGACAACCCTGTCCCCTTGCAAAGTCACTTGTCCCTGACTGATTTCCAGGGCTCTGAGCCCCACAGGGTCCCAACCAGGATCCCGGAGGGGGTCTGCTGCCATGGAGGACCAGGCACATCACAACCATGTCCCACACAGCCTCTTCTTCCACAGTGAAGGCACTGGACAGACGGGATCATCACCTGCAGATCACTGGAGTGACCATGAGCCCAATAAAACCTCTTTGAACGCTTCTGAGCAGCTTGGAAAGCTGTGGGAGCAGAGTGCCCAGGTTCATCTGGTACCTGGGGGGCTTGGGTGTAACAGCCTTGAATTAAAGGTGTTAATTCAGGGAGGTCAAGTTCAGCCTCCCTTTGAGAGGATGCGGTGCCAGCCAGCACAAGTGGGAATTGAGGTGCTGTGAAATTCTGGTCCCTGAACACAAGCTGCAGAGCTCTCATTAACTCTGGAGTCGCTCTGGCGAAGCCCTCCAGCGAAAGGGGGGGACGTTTACAGACCACTGAACTTGTCCTTAATCTGGGAAACCTCTTGTACAGGTCTGACGAGGGTTAATCCACCCCCAACATCTCTTTCACCCTCTCTCCCCCTCCTCAGCGCCATAAAGCTCCACGATCACCACTAATCAAGGCATTACTTCAATGAGCCTGACCCAAAAGGCTTGCCAATGTCTCCTCCACATCCCCGCTCCCCATCTTGGCTCTCTCCCCACAACAACCTGTGCTGCCAGGGTGGAGGGATCACATTGACGCTGCACGTTGTCGAGGCGACCCTCGGGGACAGCAGGTCGTGGCCACAGCGACCCTGAAGGGCAAGAGATTCTTGAGGGAACAAAGAGCTCCTGTGTGCCGATGGGCCAGAGTTTGTGTGCAATTAACTCTGGTCAAACCAAACAGACAGAGTTCATGAGCGTGGAGTCGTCGGGGTTTATAGACTCCCGGCTCCGAGGGAAGGGGAACGGGCAACCCCTGAGCAGCGGGGGCTGCGAAACGAGAGGCAAAGAGAGCCCTGGACACAAAGAGGGGCAAAAATAGGATTACAGCAGGGGTACGGCTGACAAATTGTCAGGCACTGGGAGCATTTGGGGAGGAGAGCTGACAAAGAAAAGGATCCCTTTAATTATCAATGGTTGGGCACCAGAGGAAGAAGAACCTCGTGGCAGGAGGGGAGCGGTGGGATGGCTGGGCACTGGGATCCTGCCCATCGCCTGACTCATGGACAGGGGCAGGGAGGGAGGGCAAACCTGGGGGGATGAACCCACAGGCCAGGGGCCGAGGGATGCTCAGGGTCCTGAGGACAAGCACGGAGGGGCTGCTGTACTCCATACAAACCCCATCCAGCCAGGGGAACAGGAGAGCTCTGCACCACAAAGGGACCCACCCTCTGCCCTAGTGCAGCCCTCTTCTTCCCCCAGTGACACCTTTTTCCTCCTAAAATCCTTCCTTGGTTTTCCTCTTAAAAACCAGGGAAGGATTTTAAGAGGGAAAAAAATTAAACTTGGCTGTAGAGTTGCTCCTATGACTCTTCACGGTGTGGGAGCATCGAAGTGTTTTGGTTTGAATTGCACTGAGACACGACAATTGCAGGCAGAATTTTCAATGATTAGCACAGTCCAGTCTCACTGGAGATCTGATGCACAGCAAAAGTTTACTGAAATGAAACAACCAAAATAAAGGTACTTTGCCATGGTTTATGTCACCAGCCCTTGATAAAAGCATCAGAATCATGTATTAGCAGGTTGGTTCTGCTACTGCTAGGGAAATTCCTGTAAAATGTGTGGATTTCAACAACACTGTGTTTCCCCACTGATAGATCGACAAGGAATGGAATGTGTCCACTCCTGTCAGCCTGAAGCTGCTCCAGGGCTCAGGCACAAACGAAGCTTGTTGGGCTGAGCCCAGAGGCCCCAGACTGTAAACCCAACCTCAAACCCCACTTCTCCCCACAGCTTCCCATTAAGCCAGCAGCCTCGTCCATCCCCTGCAGCACCCTGGCTTCGGGTGAGGCTTTTGGACAAAGCCGCCGCAGCCAATGTTAGTGATTTCAATCAAATCCCCCCGTTGAGCTGCCCTCCTTTAGGAGAAACACCTCTTCCAACTTGTAAAAACGAGATGTATCCCTGGAATAAAGACCAAGGAAGAGGGAAGGCTGGAGAAAACAGCCTTTCCTTCCTTTTGAACTGATTTGTAATGTCGGTTGGATGTTTTTTTAAAATCCATTTCCTGGGTATTTGGGAAACTTGGAAATGTGGGTTTGGCTGCAGCTGCCTCCGAAGCGATGCCATGTCCCCGGGCAGCCCTGCTTCCCTGCCTCCCAGCCACTCCGCAGCAACCCAAAAACCCCTGACCCCCTTCTCCCAGCCCCATTTATTGTCCTTCGTGGGCAAACGCGGAGGCTGGCACAGTGTCGTGGGAAGCAAACAAGGAGCTGTGGGTGCCGAAGCAGGGTGGATGCCCTGCCAGGACCCTTCATCCCCAAACCTGGTGCCATCCCCACCCCATGGCAAGGGGGCAGCTGGGGAGGCTGAGGGAAGAACTGGGGAGGGGGGGTGGATGGAAAGAGAAGGAGATGAGGAAGAAAAAGAAAGGGAAAACAGCCCCCTTTAAAATAAAGAGGAGGAGGAGAGAGCAAAAGGGGGGGTGTGTGTAAAAATCGTTAGCACTAATTATCAGGCACAGGGACAAACGATTAATTTGCAAGTCAATTAGTCTCAGATAGGTTCATGTTTCCTGTTCTCAGCCACTGAGGGGGAAAGAAAGAGGGAGACACAACTGCGGCCTTAATCCTCCTCAGAGGCAGCCATGGCGGGGGCCGCCTGCCGTGCCAAGGCGGAGGGAGGGGGGCTACAGCTGGCACCGCCGCGGCGGAGGGGCGGCTGCGGCGAGGGACCGTTATGTGCCAGTCATTGTGCCCTCTGGAGCGGCCTTGGCACTGCGCCGGCGCCTTTCCTGCCGGGCCCCGTGGGCCGGGCGCCGCCATTTGGGAGCCCCTGCCGCCATTTTGTTGATGCCTGGGGAAGGCGGCTGCTGCTGCGGTCTCTGCGGCACATAGAGCCTGTTAGCCATGCTGCCCTCCTGCTTCCTCTCCATCCCTCGCTCCCCCTGCCAGGCCTGTGCGGCCAGTGGGGCCTGCAGGTGCCACTAAGGCCTGCGGGCCACCATTGAGGCCTGAGTGGTCACTGGGAGACTGAGTGTTATGGCCAGCTGTTATGGTTGCCCCAGGCACGCTTTGGCCTGGGGTTATGGCAGCACCATGGGGATGGGGTCAAAGCCTCCGTTCAACTGGGGAGGGTGGCAGAGACCATGCTATGAGGGGCTGCCTGGAAAATGGCCCCATCTCATCAGCCAAGGGAACAGAGCTGCTACTCCCACTGTGGACGTCCCCAATCCTGCCCTGGGCTGCAGAGGCTGTCAGAGTCCCCAGCAGGACAGGTTTTTACCCCAAAGCTGCCCTTGGAGCTGCAGCAAGATGGAAGGGTCTGCTGTGGGGCAGGGGATTTGGGGCAGCTCCAGGAGGAGAGGAGCCACCGGGTCTGCAGGGGATGAGCCGTAGGGCAGGTGTTCAGGGCGGCCCCTGAACACAAACTCCAGTTCCTCTGCCACCTGATTGTAGAAGAACTCGCAAAACCAGCACAGGAAAACACCTCTTCTGGGAAGAACTCGAGGCTTCAATTGAACATCAGCCCATGCTTGAGAAATGGGGGGAGAAACTGAAGAAAAATGGCTTAAAGCAACGGATGGGTAAAAGCAACAGGGTGGGGGGGGGAAACAAGTGAGGGAGAGAAGTGCTGGTAGCCCCCGAGCTCTGTCCAGCTGGACAGACAGCCTGTGAAGACGCACGGACACTTGCTGCGTGGCTGGAGAATGGCTACCCTCACTGCTTCCCACTCCAGCCAGCCCCAAACCCCATTTCCCACTGCACCAGAGCAGGATGAGGCCATCATGTCTGTTTTAGCACTCTTGTGCACCCCCGCGGGCGTGTGCTGGCGCCCAGGAGGGTGCGGCGCATGATCTGAATGTGCGCCGCGTTCCCCACGCTCTGGCGCGGGGATATTTGTGTGCGTGTGGACACAACATGTCTGGGACCTGACAAAAGCCATCTGATTGACACAGAAAAGGGGGCTGACAAAAGGCCAAGCGGGGCTGGAGAGCGGTTCACAATGCTGGTCGCCGGTACCACGCGCAAGGATGGGGGAATCGAGGGGAGGCAGGGGGGTGGAGAGGGGGGGTGGTTTTAAGGACACCTCATGCCCTTTTTTTTTTTTAAAAAAAATTAAATTAAAAAGACATTAACGACCCTTCAGCCTGGCATTTATGCCTCACTGGAGAGATTTTTCACAACCATCCTCATCCTTACCAGTGGCAATAACAGTCCCATCGCCACAGCCGGCATGGGGGCTCGTTTGTGGCAGGTAAAACACATATCTATCTATCTATGATATCCAGAGACAACTGGAAACCACCATGTTTTGCCCAAAAACCCAACGAAGCTTTTATAACCCTTTGCAATGAGAAAGCCCAACAAGCTGGGAAACACCAAGAGAGTGGCTTGAAATTCGGTTCAAAACCAGCCTCCAACACCATTGCCTCACCCTGCCCTGGGGACCCAGGCATTGGCACCCACCCCTTCCCCAAAATCCCTCATCCCTTCCCAAAAAATCCCCCATCCCTTCCCAAATAATCCCCCATCCCTTCCCAAAAATCCCCCATCCCTTCTCCCAAAATCCCTCCACAGCGCTGAGCTGCGTGATAAAATCCACATATTTTTCTTCTTCAAGCAGCTAATTCCAGCCAAGCTGAATTCCCAGGAATACTTAGATTTTTTTTTCTAACAAGCTTTCTCCAACCCCATTTGATTTTTAGGTTGGAATTTTTTCTCCTTCTCCCCCCCCACCCCTTTTTCCTTAATGAGAAAGAAAAGTGTTTGAGATTCAAAACGGCTCCACCAGGACAGGGAAGACCTGGAGGAGCGATTGCTTCGCTGTGGAAGCAGCGCTGGCTCTGAATGCCTCCAAGCAGGGAGGGTGATAAAAAAAAAAAACCCATTATTGTCTTAAAAAAATTAAAACTAACCATAATTCTTATTCTTTCACCTTAATCACCATCTGATATTTTCAAACCAGCTTCATAAATGGTTAAACTTACATCCCCCATAGTCTCAGGGGTTGTTTTTCAACCTCAAAACTAGTTGTGAGTGGGATTGAGCAGAGTTTTAAAACTCTTGCTTAGCCACACACCTGGGATTTCATCTCTCTGGGTAAAAGTTGGATGTGCCTGAAAACCTCTTATTTTTCTACATTTTAAAGAATTGGAAAAAAAAAATTTCCCAATTTTTTTTTTAGTTTGTTTTTTAAATTTTGAAAATTTTTTCCCAAGAGAAAAAAGAAGAAAAAAAAAAAAGGGAAAAAAACCCGAAGAAAATTGTTAATTCCCAATAAAGAATCAATCCAAATTCCTAAGAATAATAGGAAATACCCCGGGATGATGCCACACAATGGAGCTAAATTGGTTCCCACCAGCTCAGCACCCTGTAAAAGCCTTGTTCAGGTTTTTCCTTCCCCCCCCTCTTTTTAATGCGACCGTTTTCAATTGCAATTTAAAATCCGATATTTTATCAGAGCGACATCTAAGAAAACAGGATCCCTAATATATTTCTCCAATCTTAATTATATAAAGGAAGATGCAGCAATAAGAGCACCACGGTGAAGAAAAAAAATCTCATGTTTTATTTTTTTTAACTTCTAGGGAATGGGGGGAGAATTAATTCTGTTGTTTATTCCCCCAGCAGAAAAGTTTTGGGTGGGTTTTGGGGGGTTTTTTGGGGTGTGGGTTTGTTTTGGGGTTTTTTGGGGTTGTTTTTTTTAATTTGAGGTTTTTTGGGTGTTTTTTTTTTGGGGGGGAAGGGAGGGTTTGTTTTTTCGTTTGCTAAATCGAGAGGGAAATTGGGAGAATCCCATTTAGTAACTGGCTTAAAAAACCGGGATCCTGCTTGACCCGACAAATCCTGGGTAACAAGACGGCTTTTGTCTGAGCGTGTGGCAGGCGAGATTTCACACTTCTCCCCTCTCCCAGCTGAAACCAGACCCAAAACCACACGATATTACCCCAAACTTCCCCCTCCCGGTTTTTAAGGAGATTTAAAAAGAAATAAATGAAAAATCGTTAAAGCCGAATTAACAGGAGAGAAAAAAGGTTAAAAAAAAGAAATCGAATCTGTTTAAAGTGTTTTTTTTTTCTCATTTTGATGGAAAAAAACGCTGGGAGAAATTGGGGGGGGTCACGGGACTAAATGGAAGTTGAAGTTTGGGGATGGAATGGGGAGAAATCGGGGGGTTTTGGGGGTTTCTCACGCTCCCAAGCTGCGGGTGGCTCCTGCCCGTCGGAGGATGCTGGAGGAGGAGGAGGATGGGGAGGGGTGTAAATCCCAACCCCCCCCACACACACACCCCGGGATGAAACGGGGAAGAAATAAAGGGGTTTGGGGGGGGGGGGGGATGTGGAATTAAAAAGGGGGAAGGAAAGAAACTCCAAGGATTAATTGGCAAAGGAGGGATGAGCCGGGGAGATCCGCGCTTGGCACTTTCAGCCCGAGGTGCTATAAGCGGGGGTGGTATTTCGGGGGGCGCGGTGTCCGCCTCGTGTGTCGTGTCCCCCTTTCCCCCCCCCCCCCAAAAAAAAAAAACCCCACAAACCCAAAAAAAAGACCCTTTTCTGCAGGTTTTAGGCTTTAAACTGGGTTAAAACACATCGACGCCAACGAGTTCAGCGCGGATCTTTCAGCTGCTGGCAAAATCTTGGTTGCAAACGAATTATTTGCCCCCCCCGCGGTGGGTTGTTGAGACCCGGGTGTCACCCCCCCGCCCCATCCCTCTCCCCTCGCCTCTCACCCCACCGCGCACCCCGTTCCTGCATCCCCATCATCGGCTTTGCCTCTGTCCCTTTGGGATGTCCCACCAACCCCCCCCCCCCCCCCAGCCTCCAGCATCCTCGGGGGCTGCACGGGAAAAAAGGAGAGGAAAAAGGGGAAAAAGAAGGGGGAAAGAAAAAAGAAGGGGGGGAAGGTAAAAAAAAAAAGGGGGGGGAAATAGGGGGGAAAAGGGGAAAAAGGGGGGGAAAGGGGGAAAAAGGGGGGGAAAGGGGAAAAAGGGGGGGAAAAGGGGAAAAAAGGGGGGAAAAGGGGAAAAATGGGAAAAAAGGGAAAAGGGGGGAAAGGGGGAAAAAAGGGGGGAAAGAAGAAAATGGGGGGAAAGGGGGAAAAAAAGGGGAAAAGGAATAAAAAAGGGGGAAAAGGAAAGCAAAAGGGGGGGAAAGGGAAATAAATGGGGAAAAGAAAAAAAGGGGGGAAAGAAAAACAAAGGGGGGAAAAGGAAAAAAGGGAAAGAAAGGGGAAAAAAAGGGGGAAAGGGAAAAAAGAAAAAAGGGGGAAAGGGAAAAAAGGGGGGAGAAAGGGAAAAAAATGGGGGGAAAGGAAAAAAAAAAGGGGAGAAAGGAAAAAAGGGGAGGGGAGAAAAAAAGGGGGGGGAAGGAAAAAAAAAGGGGGGAAAAGGAAAAAAAGAGGGAGAAAGGAAAAAAAGGAGGAAAAGGAATAAAAAAGGAGAAAGGAAAAAAAAGGGGGAAAGGAAAAAAGGGGAGAAAGGAAAAGAAAAAGGGGAAAAGGAAAAAAAAAGGGGAGAAAGGAAATAAAAGGGGAGAAAGGAATAAAAGGGGAGAAAGAGAAAAAAAAGGGGGGAAAGGAAAAAAATGGGGGGGAAAAGGAAAAAAAGGGGGGAAAAGGGAAAAAAAGGGGGGAAAGTAAAAAAAAAGGGGGAGAAAGGAAAAAAGGGGAGAAAGGAAAAAAGGGGGGAAAAGGGAAAAAAAAAGGGGAGAAAAGGAAAAAAAAATGAGGGGAAAGGAAAAAAAGGAGGAAAAGGAGAAAAAAGGGGAGAAAAGAAGAAAATGGGGAAAAGGAAAAAAGGGGGAAAAGGAAAAAAAGGGGGAAAAGGAAAAAAAGGGGGGAAAGGAAAAAAAGGGGGAAAGGAAAAAAAGGGGGAAAAAGGAAAAAGGGGAGGGGAGAAAAAAAGGGGGGGAAAAGGAAAGAAGGGGGAAAAGGAAAAAAAAGGGAGATAAAGGAAAAAAGGGGAGAAATTGAGAAAGGGGAAAGGGGAGAAGGGGGGGAAATGAGGAAAAAAAGGGGGGAAATGGGAAAAGAGGAAAAAAGTCGAGAAAAAGGAACAAGGGGTTTTTTTTTGGGGGGGGAAGAGGAGTTAACTTGGTGTCTTTATTTCTCTGGAGTTAGCTCACAGTTTGGGGTTACCCCGATCAGCTGCCCATCAGCTATTTTAATTACAAAAAAAGCTTCTTTTATAATCTGATTTGGGGGGAAAAAATCTCCATTTATGACCCCCACCTTTCCCTCCACCCCCCCCCATCATCCCCCCCCCCCCCCCCAAACCCCCCCTCAGCTGGATGCCATCATTATTCCTGCATTTTATAATGAAATGTAAGATTATGAATTAATTGAATTGCTTCCCCACCCCACCCTCAGCCCCCCCCAAACTCCCCCTCCCCCCCTTCCAATCTGTCATCTTGGTTAAATTTGGGGCTAATCGTAAATAAATTGCAAATATCTAAAGTGAGGGGGGGTGGGGGGGTGGGTGGGGGGTGAGAGGGGGGGGTGGGTTTTTTGTTTGGTTAACATGCTGCTTGGCAGGGAAAGGGGCTGGTTTGGGGCATCTCTTTGCAAAGAGCAAAGGAATCCCAAGGCTCCATCACCCCAGAGATGGATTTTCCCCCTCCCAGTCTTTCTCCCCATCACTTTTTGGGGAGAGAAAATGGTAAAGGAGGAGGGGGTGGGGAAAAAAACCCACCTCACCCCAAAAAAAAAACCCCAGTAGATGAAACAAACCAACCACCCAACCCAGCACAGAACAAAAGAGAAGTTGAAATGAGAGGTGAAAAATAAGAATTATTATTTTTTTTGAATTAAAAAAACCCCCAAACCAACCCAAACTCACTTCTTTTAGTGGGTGACATTGATCCCCAGGGGAAAAAAAAAATTTAGGGACCATGATGCAGGAGCAACAGTGGCATAAAGTGTCCCAAAAACCACTGAGCCCCCCCCCCCCCAGTGCTGAGGCTGCTGCCAAAACCAGTGGGGATTCAAGGGAGTCCCAAGCCAACAACCTTCTCCTTCCCATCACCCACAGGTGCTCTGAGAGAACCCCACACCTTCCCAACCTCATAGCCACCCCCCCAAAAAAAAAAAGAACCCCCACCTCACCTTGGCACCCTAAAAAACCCCCCAAATAATACAATAAATCACCCTCATCTTTTGAAGGTGCTGCCCCTTGGTCGAGCTACAGCAGCACCAGAAATCCCAGGCAAGGATAAATTAGTGAGCTTTAAAGTTTTCCCCTTGATTTTCTAATATTCAATTTCAGTGGGCTTTAATGATTTATTTCTTTTTGGTGCCCCTAAACAGCCATGTAAATTAAATATTGCTTTTTCTTCTCTTAATTTCCAGCACAGCCACCAGATCACCAGAGTTTATTTATTCATCCCCCCCCTCCCCACCCCATCTTTAGGTTTCTCTCCTCTTTACCTCCTGGCATATTCACTCCTTGTTGGATGAGAATTGCCAAGGCACAAATAAGTACTTTTTATACCAGAGAAATCATAGATTTTTTTAAATAAATTGAATTCCATGCCACCCCTTCCACACCCTAAACCAGAGCCAACGCTGCGGCGCCTCTATCCCCTCACTCGCAGGCACTCACATCCTGAGTGTTTGGCATTTCTCTCAGTGTTAAAACATCTTTTCCCCCCTTTCAACCCAGGGGTTTTAACCCCCTCACTCCCCCTCCCCAAAAAAAAAATGACATCCAAGGTTCTTTTGGGTGTTGGTTTGTGCCCAGAAACCTCCTGTCTGAGGAGGGGGCTCGTGCGGGCAACGGTCCCTCCAGCATCCTCCCAGCACCTCGGTTTGCTCCCTGCATCCCTCATGCTCCCTAGATACTATATAACATTGCACCCTTCCCTGGATGGCAGGGACCCCAATTTTAGCAGGTTTTGCCCCCTTTATCCTTGCCTAACTTTTAATCTCTCCCCTCTGCAAACGTAAACCAGCTCCTATTGTCACCAACACCCAGTTTTTAGTGTGTGTGTGTGAATAATAATAATAATTAATAAATTGGACCATCCAGGTTCTATGATTCCAGGTAGGGAAC
>JAKCOZ010000670.1:0-42177 GCA_022605955.1 Rallus limicola | reverse complement strand
AGCTTTTATCCATGGCATCCCCTTCGATTAGCACCCAAAGCCTGATTTTTCTCCTCCTCCTCCTCCTCCTCCTCCTCCTCTTTTTTGTTTGGCTGCAAGTAAAGTGGGCAAACACACCCCCTTCCCTCACACACATAGTTTTTTGGTGCACACACAGAGGAGCAAAGAGGCAGAGGGGAATCCAGAGGGAATCCTCCATCAGCGCTGCTGGGATTTCTCCAGCCTCAGCACTGAAACCTCACCTGGCTCATGGATAAAACCAAACCTATGAGAATTCACACCAAAACCCAGCTCAAGCCAGGGTGGGGTTTAACCTGATATTTCACAGGGATCAGTTTAACATTCTCTACATGGAGAATTTTTGGTTTCCCCCCCCCCTCCCTCTTCTCCCCCCCCACCACCCCCACCTTGCCTGCCCCATCTCAGCTCTCTGGTTCCAGCAGTAGTTAAGGGATTTAGTGCACAAGGGCTTCTAAGATCACTAATCCTATTAAACTTCTGCAAACAGGCAGGACAACGGCTGTTGGCTGTGCAGGGCCAAGGAGAGGGGGGACACACACGGCACCCATGACCCCAAAATCCTTGGGAAACACCCTGTGCATGTGCATTAAGCTCGGAGGAACCCTCTTTCTTTAAGCTGCCCCAAATCTGGCTTGCTGAGCCCCCTTTTTTTCCCCCTCTCCCTCTACTTTCAGCCAAGCAAAGGGGCAGGAGCGGGGGTGTGTGGGGTGGGGATGGTGTATGGAGATGTCCCCCAAAACCCAGTGTCAGCCTGGATCCATCCTCCTATGGCTCCTATGGGATGAGGAGTGGGAGGGAATCACCTGTGCCAAACCAGGCTGTATAGTGCCAGCACCCCAACCCTGGAGACCAGCACCAGAAGGACCCTCCCTGCACCCCTTCCCTCCAGCACACGTATCCCTGCAGCACCCCCAAACCCCCCTCCACACAATAGGGCAGCCTTCACTAACCACCCTAAAAGCCCTATGGAAGAGAAACGGGTGCAGCCACCGCCCCAAAACCCCACCTAAACCATTGCCTTCCCCTTAACACCCCAACCAGTGTTCCCCAGTGCCAACAGAAAGCTCACTCCCTGGCACACACCACAGAGAAAAGAGGGCAGCAGCTGCCAGGCAGCGCTGCAGCAATGACATTTATTGGGGGGAGGGTGATGGGGGGCAGCTGGCTGCTGATTATTTTTTTTTCTTCCCTTTTTTAATTCATCTTCCTTTAAATAAGATTGTTCCAATTAACAAAGCACTGGCCCAGAACAGGTTTCAGAGGGGGAAAGAAGCAGGCACGGGATGTGTGACAGCCACGCACACACAAAAAGACTCCAAAAAGAAGAACCCCAAATCTATTTGTACCAGCAAAACCTCTCATCTTGAGCTGGTCCTAGACTGGCATGGAGGCTGTGGGGGGTTATACTGGCATGGAGGCTGTGGGGGGTTATTTATTGGTTTATCTAAGCTGGGGTTTTATTGGAAAGGGATTTTATCTGCTCCCCCTCCCTTACCCTGACCAGCCTTTACCCCCTTCCCAAACCCCATTCACCTGCCACAGGGCGCACCTACCCGGCCAGTTTGGGATTTACACAGAGACCAGTTTCCACCCTCTGCAAGCACAAATCATGGGGCAAACCCCTTTCAAACCCAAAAAGCAAACCACCCCCACACTTCCCCCCACCCCCACACTTCCCCCCACCCCCACACCCCCCAGGGTTAGAGCCTGGACCCCTCCCTTGCCCTGACCAGCCTTTACCCCCCCTTCCCAAACCCCATTCACCTGCACAGGGCGCACCTACCCGGCCAGTTTGGGATTTACACAGAGACCAGTTTCTACCCTCTGTAAGCACAAATCATGGGGCAAACCCTTTCAAACCCAAAAAGCAAACCACCCCCCACACTTCCCCCCACCCCCACACCCCCCCAGGGTTAGAGCCTGGACCCCTCCTTACCCTGACCAGCCTTTACCCCCCTTCCCAAACCCCATTCACCTGCACAGGCGCACCTACCCGGCCAGTTTGGGATTTACACAGAGACCAGTTCCCACCCTCTGCAAGCACAAATCATGGGGCAAACCCCTTTCAAACCCAAAAAGCAAACCACCCCCACACTTCCCCCCACCCCCACACCCCCCAGGGTTAGAGCCTGGCTGATCTGCAGGATGATGCCTGGGATGGTTTTCATCCCCAGCTTCCATCTCCTATCCCAACTCGCTCCACTTCCAGCCACACACCAGCCCTTTGTCTCCAACCCTTAGCACGGGGAGGTGCCCAGCCTTTTATTGCCATTAACATCCAGAAAACAAATGGAAAATAAACAACCTCTTCACAGCTGAACCACCACATTCCCCCCTGCCCACCCCCCTCCCCCCCCAACCTCCAGCCGCTCCGAGAAATATTCCCTTTTAAAAAAACACCAGTGCACTTGGAAAGGGATTTGTTTTCATGCAGAGGAGATGGGTAAGGGTGGGGTTTTTTGCTTTAATAAATGTTTTTCCTCATTTTTGCTGCCATAGTATAATTTACAAAAGGTTCCTTTGGTACCAGAGCCACAGCAGGCAGCACCACGGATACAGGTACAGGGATTATCACAAAGCATCACCACTCTGACCACATTTTTAAGCCTCCAGAGCAGCCAAACTCTTAAGTTGGTTTATTAATATTTCATTATATCTGAAAATTAATGCCCTTTTAAAAAAAATAATTTATCCTACCTATGGCAGACAGGGGATGGCAGAGCAATTGGCTACATCCAGATCCAGTCACAATATTTTCCTGTATTATTTTATGCTCCTTTTTGGAGCTTCTGCAATGTTTGTGATTAGATGGGTATTTCCTGGATCACTGAAAGCCTTCTTCCAGTTTAAAGGTGAGAGATGCTTGGGTTTGGCCTTGTCAAGATTCTAAAAGAATTCCCCTATCACATTAAAAAACCCCAAATAATGGGGAAATCCTCCCCCTCTGAGGGTGTGAGGGTTTTATCTGCCAAGGATGTTGCAGGTGAAGGCAGGGATCTCTGGATCCTCTCAGGATTTTGGCAATTCCACGCACAAACCAACCCTCCTGCAGCCCTGGCTGGTTTCTTCTCAGCTATTTGGCCCAAATCACTGTGTTTTAAGGTGTTTTGAAGTGTTTGTGCCCCTATTGACAGGTACAGGGTCGGTTCAGAGCCGGTGGCGCTTCCCACCAAACCCGGAGAGCAAATCCTGCTTTAAACCATTTTAACCATTAAAACCACCCCGATTTTAACCTCCTTAATTCTCTGCTGCACCCCAAGGTAGAGTTAACCCCAAAGAGGCCCAGTGAGGGCAGGATCTGACCCTCAGCCCATCGCTCCACCCAGAGCATCCTGCCCCAAGGTACCACATCCGAGCCGGGCGGGGGGGGGAGGGAGGAGGGCTGCTTGTCCCTGCCAGCCTGGTTCATGGCCACCCAGGGCTGGTGTTTTGGGGTCGGTTTATTTCCCTCCCCACCCTTCCATTTCGCACAGCTTCCCTCCGCGGTGCTGGGGGATGTGGGGATGCAGTTCCAGGGCCGGCGCCGGTAGAGGCTCCCGGAGCCGCTTTCAGCTCCCAGCTGCTCCATCACCTTCCCCCATCCTCAAAGTCCTCCTGGCTCCCCTCACCTTCCCAACCCCTAAAGTCTTTGAGGGGACTCCAGCACCATGGTGTTCACCTACCTGCTCAGCCCCTCTGCTCACTGGGTCTCCCCATAACAGCGGGTTCAGCTCTGGGGGTCCAACGTGGGTGGGGGTGTGTGTGTGGGGGGGACAATTTGCTGATCCTTGGGCACAGGACAAATATCAGCCACCCTCTCCCCAGCAAGGCAAAGCCACCACTCCTGCTCTTCTCCACACTCTTTGTCTTCAAAGGGCTCATATATTAGGGCAGGGATGGTGCACAGCCCCCTCTGCCCCCCACCTGATTTTCCTGGGGGGGTGTGGGGGGAGAACCCCCAAATAAATACACTTTTAAAAAAGCCAACCCTCTCTCTGTGCCACACCAAGCCTTTAGGCAAGAACAGCTCAAAGAGCCTGGGCATTTCCTTCAGAGCTGCGCCTGAGATTTCAGGGAAGGGGGATGGGTAGGAGGATACACCACACCAGCCCATCTCTTCCTGGAGCAGGAAACGAGCCTTCTCTGCAACCCTTGGATGCTCAAACTGGCCCAAACAGGCAAAAATGGGTGCAGCCCCACACCAACCCTTGCACCCCAAACCCTACAGGCACTGCTCAGCCCAGGGGAGCTCTCACAGGCAACGCTGGGGACACTGGAGTAACTGGGGTGCTTGAATAACCTCATCATCAGAGGATGAGCAATAGTGTTCAAGCCTTCAGGGATCACCCTCCCTGAGCCTGGAGCTGCTCAGCTCTTCCCAAAACCTTGATAGAGACTGGGGGGTGGGGACAGGATGGGGGGGGGGGCAGATGCTGTATCCTGCACCCCTGGGGAGAGCTGAGCATCCCACGCTGCTCCAGTCGGATGGAGAACAGAGGTGGAAAGGGACAGTCTGGAGTTGAGGGGTGAAAAACCACTGGGTTGGCACACAAGTACCCCAAAACTGGCCACAAGAACTACCCCTGGTGTTTTCTTGGCTTTTACTGGTATCATCCAGGGGGGATTTGACTCCAGACTGGTCTAAGGGTGGAAGGAATCCTCCCTTACTGGGGGCTGAAGAGCTTGCCTCTGGTTGTGCAGAGGTTGGGGTTGGGGTATCACCATCGAAAGGCTTGGTGGGTGGAGCTGGCTGGGACATTTTTCTGCTGGGAAAGGCCAATTCATCCAAAGGAAGATGTCACACCTAAACACAGGCTGCTTCTACAAGGAGTTTGTTTGGAAAGAGAAAACAGGGGGTATGGAAGGAGGGAGGTGGGAGGGGGGGAAACACTGAAATGAGATCAACTCATTTTGCTTTGGGCTTTTCCAGAACGAGCAGCACATTTGTTTAAAATAATATATATATATATAAAAAATAAAATAAAATCCCTTTTCATTTCAATATTTCACATTATGGAGCCTAGAAGTGATTTCCTTTGCAATTTCACAACACTGAAGCCTCAGCTCTTGTTCTCCCTCAGAAGTGGAAGCAAAGGGGGGGGAAGGAGAAGGGAAGAAAAACCTCAAGTATCACCAATGAATTTAAAACATCCCATTTCCCTTCCAGCTGCCTTAACAAGATCAGTCTTGGATCTGTAGGAGCCCTGCTTGGGAATAAAAAAAGCTAGATCCCATTCAAAATGTTTTCTCAACAACAAAGATGAGGAGTGGGAATGCCCTTGGGAGGGGAGCAAGTCGGAGAGCACTTGTTTTGGTGGGGGAGAAGGAGCTTTTGGAGTGGATGAGCATGAGAAGGTCCCATGGGATGGGGGAAGGGACCATCTGGAACTACTTGCTGTGGGCACAATGGCACGGGGAGCAGCAGCAGATGAAGGGTGTGGAGGGTCCTGTGGCCATTCCAGTGGGAGCAGGATTTACCCCACTGAAACCAGCCCAGGATTTACCCCAGCAGCAGAGAGCACCACAGGCTCCAGACCCTCAGTTGGCATCAGTGGCTTTCCTCTAGGGAATAGTGAATTCAGAGCCTTTCTACACCCAAAAAATCATTCCTTTATATATCTCCAGAGGAAAGGCAGCAGCAAAGGGCTCATGGATGAGGCAGAGCACGAATCCAGAGGGGCAGTGCTGGGGTTCACTCGCCCTTTCCCACACAAAGTGCCACCATCACCACTCTTCTCCCATCAAATCCCCTTTCCAGGTGAAGGCAACAGGGATGAGGGAGGCTCGTGGCCCTCCACCCTGACCACTCTACATGCAGTTGGGTACTGGACAAACTGGTAGCTGGGCTGAGCAGCACAACTGGAAAGGGAAAAACCCCACCTCAACCCTTTCAACTGGTCTTTTTGTTTTGGACAAACGCTTCCCACCGTGAGAAATAAACCAGGGTAGAGCTGGAGGGATGGCCAAGCCCTGGCAGACCCCATCCTTCCAGCTCCTCCTCTCCATCCCACCCTCCAGCACCTGCCTGGGGGTAGCACTGCCTTCCTCCTCCCCCTTTCCTCCAGCAGATTTCTCTTCTCCAGCAGATTCCTATATTTTTCCTAGCCACCACAATGGCGTGGGCAAAGGGGGTGATGCCAGCCACATCCCAGGCTTAACTCTGCTGCCACCCCTTTTGTCCAAGGGCATTAAAACCCCAGGAACGTCGAGGAGGGGGGTAGGAGGGGTGGTGGTGGTGGTGGTGGTGGTGGTGGTAGTAGGGGGGGGAGGCTGTCAGCTCGGTGATGAGTGGCTGCGCAGCGTTAGCCGTCTGGCACCGGTGCCCCTCACCACAAATGCCATTGGCAAAGCTCTGCACAAACATCTTTTCAGGGCTCAGCCTGGTTCTCCCGGCTGCCATAGAAACCCCTGTTTAGCTGAAAGTATATTAAAGGGTGGTGCTGGCCCTGGCTCTTGAATTCATCACATTGTATTCCCCCAGAGGGGGGAAAAAAAAAACCCCACAAGAAGAAAGCCCACCCCTTTGTGCCTCGGCCTTCCCTTTCTCTGTCCAAGGGAGATGGTGGTTCTCTGGTTCATTTTGTACTGGCAATCACATCCCCCCCACCCCACCACCACCACCCCAGCCCAGCCCCCTGCCAGCCCCCAGCGTGGCACAGCCTTGGGAAGGACCTTTGCATCCCACCAACCCTCACCTTGTGGTCTCTTCTCTCTCTCTCTCCATCCTCCCAAACACTGAAAAGCTCCTTAAAATGAGGAAAAAAAAGAAGCAGATGTGAGAAAACTAACTGGGGAGGGGGATATTAAATCTCTCTCTGCACCCTCCCCATCCTGCTCATCCCTGCCCTGCGCTGCAGGCAGCCATGGGCTAAATCCAGAGTGGCAGCTGAGTCCCAAGAGGGGCTGTTGTGAGGTAAGGAGACTCAGGCAGGGGCATATTTGGCCACACGTGTCCCTCTCCTTAGAGAACCAGGTTGAATGGGACGTTTCCAGCCTGAAGAGCAGCAAAATTATTCAGGATACAACTCAAACATGGGTGAAATTCTGATCTGAAGAGGTATAAGCTCTTCATTCCCCCCCAACATCTGCTGAGCAAGCTCATCCCTTGGCCACAAGCAGGGCCCTGGGGTGGAGCAGAGCTGCCAGCCCAGGAGGGACCTCGGGGCCAGCAGGGATGTAATTTAGTCATTTCAGGCACATCAGACGGCGCGAGCTGGGAGTCACCTATTCAAGCAGATTTCATGCCCTGCCACTGGACATATCTCTCTATCAGGGTGGCCAGCGGAGGTCTCTGAGCTGGAGGTCCACCTCCAGCCTGCTCTGCACAGCCAGGCCCTCAGCCTGCTGTGGCAAAGACCCAAGCAAAACCAGGGATGCTCCAGATTTCCACCAGCGAGTCGGGAGGCCGAGCGTGTTAATGATCATTAAGCCAAATTAGTAGTTATAATAATAAATTTTATTAAAATATGTACTTTATTATTATTATTATTATTAAAAGCAAACCCAACCCAGAGCTTT
The DNA here is from genome assembly GCA_022605955.1 of Rallus limicola. NCBI lineage: Eukaryota > Metazoa > Chordata > Aves > Gruiformes > Rallidae > Rallus > Rallus limicola. The sequence goes on along the minus strand of JAKCOZ010000670.1, from coordinate 34,659 downwards.
GGAGTCACCATCTACATTTTTCACCTGCAGAAAGGAAGGGGGGGGGAAACCTCCCTGTTTCTTGGAGGGTTTGCTCCTGGTTCATGCCAAATTCTCTCACAGTTTCCCCCACACACACACACACACCTTTCCCCACTCAGAAGATTGAATTAGTTGGGCATCTCCTCCTGAAACTTCCCATTCCAGTGAGAAGAAACCAATTTTGCCTGATTTCCTTGGCCATTAATCCCAGCCAGAAGAGTCCTTAAGTCCAAACCCACCTCACCGCTGGCGGAGGAGGCTGAACGCAGCCCTCATCTCCAATCTGCTGTGAAAGTGTTTCTTAAAATTTTCAAAACCCTCTCACCAATTTAATTTTTAGACCCTCTTTTTTGCCTCCTCTGCCAATAAAAGCAGCGAGGATCAAAGCCAAGCCCCTTTGTGGCTTGGGGTGCCCCTGCCATCAGCGGGCTTTGTTTGAAACACCCTCAAAGAAACTCTCCCTTTGGTCAAGAGCCAATTATAAAAATTGGGTTTGGGGGGGAGTGTGGGGGGGGGTGTGTTTGAATTGTTAAGCTTTAAAGGTGTTAAACCATCATCATAAAGCTCCTCAACGGCCGTGGATGGGTGGTGAGCTGGGCAGAGCCTGGCTTTGCCCAAGCAGAGGGAGCGTGGATGCGGATAGAGGGGATGTATCAAGGCTGCCATCCCCTTCCCAGCCCCACATGCAGGCAAGGGGAGCTGGGGAGGGGAAGGGGGGCTGCTCTGAGGTGGTCCCACACTGGGACAGAACATCTCACAGCCCCAAAAAGTAAGATGAAGGGATGCAGCACCCCAAATCCTCTGCTAACTTCCTGAGGCTGCAAAGAGCTTTCTGCACCTGGAGCTTCCAAACCCACCCGGTGTGTGTGTGTGTGTCCCCCTCAACACGCCTCCAGCCACCCTAGGGAGAGGTGAGGACCCCCTCTGGAGTGGGTCCCATGCCTGTGCATGGGTCCCACTCGACGTCACAGTGGTGGGGGGGACCCTGCCACGCTTGTCTGGCCGCTCTCTGCCCATCTGCATCACAAAAGCCTCATTCTTGCGAACTTGGGCGACCTCCCGACCTCTCCAGCTCGGGGAGTGAATGGCTTTAGTCTGCCACGACCATCATGTCACTTTGATTAGTGCGTGAATAAACTCTCAATCCTGGGCTGGGGGAGGCAGGGCTGGCGGGAGCTGTGCTTGGCTCCCAGCCCCGGCCATGGGGACAGCACCCTCAGTCCCGCACCCAGGGATGGCAGCAGGGATCCCACCACCCAGGAGCATCCTCACCCTGCTGCCAGCCAAACCAAACCTTGTAACCCACACCCCCTCCCCCCCACCTCAACCCTGCCCCCCCCCCCCCCACCCTGTGCAGGGTGCTGGTGGCACCGAATCCCACCTCGGTGCTCAGGGGGTGTCCCCAGCCCCTTCCCATGGGACCTTGATGGTGAGCAGAGTTTCAGGGCCCCCAGGGAAATCTTGCCAATCTCCCTCCTGACTTCAGCACCCAAAACTCAGGCAGCACCAGGGAAAGCATCCCTGGGGAAGCTCCCTTTGCCAAACCCCTCTGTAAACTCTTCTTGAGCAGATGGGGCTGGATCCAGCCCAGGTCCCTCCAACCCCTGAGGGGGTTCACAAAGGGCTGCCGGAGCCTCCCAAGCATCTGACTCTTCCCAAATTACACAGCACTGAGAGCAGCCACCTCTGTCCCAAAGCCCAGGGCAGGATTTTCCAAGCACACATATACCTCTGGACCCACAGGAAGCTCAGCCACGTGTTTCTGTAACAGCAGGGCAGCCCGAGGGAGGGATGGGTGCTGCGGGGTGCTGCCCTTTGCCCCAAGGATGCTCCTGGCTCACTCAGTGGCTTCATCCAGCTCAACAGGGACAGCCACACAATCCCCCCACTACCCCTCAGCTTTGCAGCAAACATCATCTGGGGGATCAATAGAGTTTACAGGAGCTGCTAGCAAGCTTTCCAGCAGGTAAACTCACCATGGTTTTCTTTTTTTTGGGGGGGAAACCTGGGGGGGGGGATCTTGATTTTCAGGAGACCCTGAAGTACTTTTCCATTTACAAGCCAACCCACAGCACGTAACGAGCCTCAGACATCAGCTTCTGAGGAGAAGCCGGGCTCCTGCACGTCCTTCCCACTCGCTCCCCATCCCACAACATCTAATAAACCCCCAAGATGCTCAATACCCATCAAAACCCCCCAAAACATCAGCGCTTTAAGCCTGAAAACGCAAGATCTGTAGGAAAGGGTGAGGAAGACAGTAAATTAGGCCCTGCACGAAGGGCTCTACATGGGAAGCTAATGACCTTTTGTCTCTCCTGTCTACAGACGGGCCTCATTTGCATGGATGCAGTTGGAATAATCTCGCCCATATTTCAAGCGGGTGGCTGCATCCCCGCGTCCTCCTCCGGAGAGGTTCCCTCCCGCTGTGCCTGCCATTATACCAGTGCAGCCACTTCAGACTGCCTTTAAAAGCCACCTAGACACCAGCCAGGCTTCTCCAGCCCGATGGGATGCTCTTCCCCATGGAAGGGAAAGCCAGGTTTGAGGCCCAACGTGTGACAAAGCTAAAGAAGTCCCACTGTGGCGCGCCTGGGGACCGCCCCGAGCTGTGAAACCCCATACCTGGAGCATCCCTGGGTTTTAGGGGTCCACCTCTAACCAGGATTTTAGGTTGAGCCCAAATTTGCACTACCCAAGTGTGCAAACACAGCTCCCCGTGCCACAAGCCACAGGCCAAAGCCTCTCCCAGGTGCTTTGGGGAAACTTTTGAAGCAATTCTCAAAGGGCAGGTTAAAAATGCTGGCGGTGGAAAAGCTGGGTGCCACCAAAGGTCTCCTCCCACCTCTCTTTGCTCTCCTCCTCAAGGCCTGGAGGTCTCTCAGAGCTGGTTTAACAGCCCAAGGAGGAGTTATGAGCCTCCCTGGCGATCTGCGGCGATCTGCTGCTGCCTTTCCTGGGCGCAGAGCGGCCCTTCGCAGCACCCACCAACCCAATTCCCAGCCCAAGTGCACTTGGACACCTCACCCAGCGAGGGTTGCCTGGCAGCACTCAGCTTCACGCTGCCCAGCCACATCCACCTGCCCCACAGAGATCCCAGGGGCAGGATTAGGCCCTGCTCAAAGCAGTATGGATTGCAAGAGCCAGAGCAGCTCTAACCCTCCGTGCCAGGATGTGGGAACACCGAGCAGCAGCCCTTCTTCTTCCACCTCAACCACTCCCAAGGATTAATGATAATAATAAAAATAATAATAAGAAGAAGAATTCTTTCCCATTTATGCCCTGCTGAGCTCCACAGCCTGCTCTCAGCCTCTCTCCCCAGGCCAGGATAAGGCCTGCCCGGGGAGCGGAGCGGCTCCGTTAACAATACCAGCTCCCATCCCAGCGCTGGGAAGGCAGCGCCACGGCAAACACAAGCCCTCAGACAGGCAGAGCTGTCAATCCAGCCCCAATCTCTCAAAAGATTGATTAAGGACAAAGAAGAAAAGAAGAAGAAAAAAAAAAACCACAAAAACCCCCCAAAAAAAAAACAAACAAAAGAGAAAAGGGAACTTCTGGACATGAGCTGAGAGGCGGGGAAAGAGGGGAGGGAAAACGAGCCCGGCCAAGTTAAAATTCCGACGGAGAAGTTGCAGCTGAACTATAGAGTCTAGACAACCATTCACAGCCCTGGCCCCAATTGTTATATAGCCTCTATTGTCTTAATTAACCATTTTAGCTGAAATGGGAGCAGACAAATCTTTTCTTCTCTGTCCCACCCCTCCTTTGGCGCACACTCGCGCAGACAAACACACACCCGAGTCAAGTGCTTTGATTTGAAAATGAAAAAACACCCCCACCACCACCCCAATCCCCAACCACTCCCCCCCCCTCCATCACTGTAAAAACCACAACGACCCCTCAGCACATACACCCCTCCTTCCCACCTCTGTGGTTTTATTTTTTGGGGGTGTTTGGAGATCTTTGATGAGGTTCCTTGAGAAAAAAAATCACCCACCAAAAACCAGCGAGGGGAGAGGGGTTAGTTGGTGGGGTGGTGGTGGGGTGGTGGTGGTGGTGGTGGTGGTGTGTGTGGGGGGGGAGAGGATGCAAAAAGAAATGCAAATCCTGACTCAACGTGAATGGGAACAAATGGGTTGATTCTTTTAATCTCCTAATGTGCTTAATAAAGCATTATTGCCATGCAAATTTTATTTTAATGCTGTACATATTTTATTTGACATGCTGGTAATTTTAGTTGGCTGAACAACCCACTGCTTTGTTTTCCAGAGTTATTTCTGTTTTGGGGGAATATTTTTATTTTTATTCTTTTTTTTTTTTCTTTCTTTCTTTCTTTATATATATATTTTTTTTTTAAAATGGGATTTCTGCCAACTGATCCCTCCCCACACCCCCCCAACCCCACCACCACCCCACCACCACCCTGGGAATCTCGTTCTTCAGGGGGTTCAGCTTGGAAATATAAATAAATAAGGCAGCCAAATTCTCCTCCCATGACCCCAGCTGAAGTGCAGGAGCAATCCTGCACCTCTCACCCGCCCCTCCCTGATCCCACACAAGCCCCACAGCCCCTTTTCCACTCCTCCCACCCGTTGTTTTCCTGCCTGTTACATCCCATCTGTATGGATTTAGCTGGAGTTTTAATGGAAAAAGCCCAGCTGAAGAGGATGGGTACCCTCACTGCAGGCACACACCAGCACCACGCTCTGCTGTGGGTGCACGGGGAAGGAGCATGGGTGCCAGAGGACCTCAGTTGGCCAGTCCTAGGCCACTCCAACCCCTCAGCAAAGACACAACAGAGCCTTTCACTCCCTCACCCAGCCTTTTCTCACTTGGGATTGGGATTTGGCCACTCTGCCTGCTCCTTCAGAGGGGTTTTGCTTGGAACACCCCCCCCCATTTATCACCTTTTTAGGGTGATAAAGTCCCTAATATCACCCCTTCCTCACCATGAGTCGAAACAGGGGCATCACCCCAGAGACACCACGGAGCTCTGCCAGCTTTCCCCAAAGGAATCAGGGCTTCACAAATATTTTGAGTGCCAGCCTTGCCCTGAAACGGGGGGAACCTGCCTCGTTTTATGCCGGCGTGTCGAGGTACCAACCCTGATTGCCAAAGAAAGAAATTAGTGACAATTATAATCACCGTGCCAGGCTGCAGCTCTCTAATAGAAAACTGTCATTCTGGCAGGATAAATGCAGCTCACAGAGCTCCATAAAACAAACACGGGTGGGTGAGAGCATGGAGGTTCATGAACGCGCCCAAGGCCCTTTGGAAAGGGGTTGGGTTGGGTTGGGGAGGGGGAAGGAGATGGTTTTTAGTGTGGAGCTGAGCATTCAAACTGCCCCAGGGGTGTACTGAACCCCAGGACTGCTCTGCTCCCTCCCCCTTCCCTCCCCTCCCCCTCCCCCCATGCAAACCCTGGGGAGAGATGAGCTGGAGGGAACACGGAGTCCTTTAGGAGAGGATGCTGGAGAAGGATAGAAAAGGGGTATCAAAGCCCTTACTCAATGCACTCCTGGGGTCCTGGAGCTGGAGACCACCACAGCGGAGTCCTCAACCCCCTTCCCACACCACTGTGCTCCTAGCACAGCGTTTCATCAGGGCAGGGGGTGGAACCAGCGCTCCCATGACGGGGATGGGTTCCTCCAGTGAGGAGGGGGCCAGATCTTTTGCAAAGGCCTCAAGTGCAGGGGGAGGATGCCTCGCTGGACACCTGGAAATCCAGACCCCAAATCCACGTGGCAGCAGATTTTGGAGCAGGCAGGGAGCTCTACCACCCTCTGCTCAGCCCTACGAGTGTGCTAAACCTTTGCTGCAGGAGGTATTGGGAACCAGTGGCACCAAGGGTCTCAATGATCTTCCCTGGAGCTCTGAGGGTGATTGACCCCCACCCCAGAGTTGAACACAGCAGTTCAGAGGTGGTGTCAGGGAGACTTCACAGCCAGGAGTGGCTGCAGGAAGGATTAAGGGGATTAATGTGGTCCAGGAGCTTCTCATAAGAGGTTTGCCACAGTCAAGGAAGCTGCTCCACAGGGCACGGAGAGCCAGGCAGGGACCCTCAGAGTCTGCAAGCCAAGAGAGGTCCAAAATGTATCCTGGTCTTTAATGGTCCTACCAATGCTGAGCTGGCACCAGCCCCCTCCCAGGATAAGGAGAGCAGCATTTCTAGGGATGGAAGAGCCAGCTCTGCCCACCACACCCCACCCACAGACACCTCTGCAAAGTCCCAGGTGCCCTGCAAGGCACACAGGAACATGGACCACAGAGACCTGATGCTCAGAGTCCCCAGGGCAGTGTTCAAGGCCGGGCTGGATGGGGCCTGGAGCAGCTTGGGCTGGTGAGAGGCGTCCCTGTCCATGGCAGGGGGGTGGGAGTGGATGGTCTTTGAGGTCACTCCCAGCCCAAAATATTCTATAATTCTATGATTCTAATGACAGCCACACTCTGTTCACCACATCCATGCTCCAACCATCACGTCCACCCTCCAACCACCCAGGCCTGGCTTAGGAAGCACATGGACAAGACCCATTCCCTCAAAGAAGGACTGGAGAAGCCCAGAGGATGGTTCTCTGGGCTCTCCACACACCCCTCAGCCAACACACGAGGGTCTTCACCTTTGTTAAAGCCTCCAGGCACGATCTCCACGTTCCCTCTCTAATAATATTTCATCTGCCTTACCTGATTAGGTTAGGCTCATTTGATTTTTGCAAAACACCTTTAATCACCTGGCAAATTCCCCATCATTATAAACAACAGAGCCACCACAAACATTTTGAGGCAATCCAAGTTTTATTTTCAGCAATCCTTTTTTATTTTTTTATTTTTTTTTAAAATAATTTTGTTTTGGTTTTTTTTAATATGCAAGAAAGGCAGTTGTAACAACAACAACAACAAAAAATATAATAATAATTTTTAAAATATGAAGAAGACAGAGGCTGAGAAAACATTAACAAGGCCCTGTGCTTTCTGCTAAAGTGCCTTCATTTCATTATCATTAAATTTGCCTAGTAATTAGATTTCAGTGCATGAATATTTAAAATAAAGAAAAAAAAAAAAAAAAAAACCCAACAAAACCCAACCTGTAACAGACAGGCTGTCAAAAAAAGCACAACATCAATTTGATAATTTTTGAGACAGAGACATTCATAAGCAATTAACACAGATTTCCTGGGCTTGGAGACTTTTTTTTTTCTTTCTTTCCCCCTTTTCTTTTCTTCTTTTATGGTGGTGTGGGTTGGGGTTGGGGTTTTTTTATTCTCCCCCCCCCCCTTCTCCCAGCCTTGTGTTCTTCACCTGAAATCAAAAGAAAAGGGGAAAAAAAAAATATTAAATTATCAGTGTCAACATCAGCATTTCTATTTCTGGTATTTCTCTCTCTCCCCCCCCCCCCCCCCCCCCCCCCCCAACCCTGCTGCCTCCCCCAGTTTGCCAACACGCTAAGGTGATGCCATGCTGCTTCCCCCCCTTGCTTAGCATGCTCCAAGGCTCCTCTCTCCCCCTGCCTCCCACCCACCCCAGCCCTTGCTAAACACAGCCAGGCTCGAGGTTGGGTCATCCATCAGACCTCCCCACTCCTGCAGGACCAGATTAAATTAAGGTTGCATGAAGCTTCTGTCTTGATCTTCAGGCATTTCTGCTGAAAACAGTGATTTTGATCACTATTTGCATAATTGTACAGTTACGTATTCACCGGGTCCCTAATTATACGATCTGTGTTCGACACCGCTCCAGACGAGGGGAGCTTTGCGAGGGGCATACTAAACCAGCTGCTCCACGGTTATCCCCGCCCCCCCTCCCCTGCCTCCAGGCCTGATCCTGGCTCCAGGTGAGTGTCCAACCCCACAAAAAAAGGCTGAGGGAGCTGGGCTGGGTCAGCCTGGAGAAGAGAAGGCTGCTTGTGGGGGGACCTCATTGCAGCCTGCCAGTCCCTGAAGGGAGCAGAGGAACAGGAGGGGAATCAGCTTGTTCCAGGGCAGAGCCTGGCAGGACAAGGGGGCTGGAGTGAAGCTGGAGGAGGGAAGGGGGAGAGGAGATCTTAGGGGGAAGTTCTGTGCAGAGAGAGTGGGGAGGGGCTGGAAGGGGCTGCCCAGAGAGGGGGTGGGTGCCCCATCCCTGGGGATGTTCAAGGCCAGGTTGTCTGGGGCCCTGGGCACCCTTGTGTAGCTCCAGGCCTGGAGGTTGGTGTCCCTGCCTGTGGCAGGGGGGTCGGAGCTCTGTGACCCTTGGGGTCCCTTCCAACCCAGACCAGTCTATGACTCTATGATCCCAGCAGGCTTGTGACCACTGAATCACGGTGGGCACAGCCCTGTCCTTACCCTCCCCACTCTATTTTCCACACGCTGAGAGTGGTGCCGGCACCGAAGAAGAAGAAGGGTCGTGGTTGGGATGCTCTGTGGGCACCCAAACAACCCCCCAGCACAGCCAACACCCTTGAGGTGCAGCGCCATGAGCTTCTGCCTTGCCCCATGCTGCCCATCTCCAATGAGACCAAAAGGTGGATGGAAAACAAGGTGGCCCTCAATTTCCCCCTCTTTTTTTCCCCCTCCTCATCCTCAGCAGTCCCAGAAGAACCTCACACACCAGAAGGAAACCCAGCCCAGGGAGGTTATTCCTTGGGCAATTCCAGATCTGAGCTATTTTGGAGGTGGGGGTAGCCCAGGGGAGGTTCAGTCCGTGCCTGGAACCATCACAGATCCCAAACCACATTTCCCATCTGATGGATATGGTGCCACCGACCCCATGGAGATACCCAGGAAGGAGCTGGTTGCTCCCCATCAGCTTCTTACCCTTGCAGGGAGAAGAGGGAGGCAAGTTCCTTCTCCCTCCTGAAGCTCTTCATTTGGAAAGCAGCAACATTTTGAGAGGGGAATTTTCTTTCCAAAGTTCCTGGGTTTAATCCTAAATCAGGACTAAACCCTTGGAAGGGGCATCATTCCATTGCAGGTCTTAAAGCCCATACACCACAGCTAATAAACCTGCTGGGAGGAGAAAACAATAACCAAAAAAAGACCCCAAAAATCCCATTATTTAACCTAAACAAAGGTGGATGTTAAAAAAAGCCCTGGTCTACTTTATAATTTACTATTTTTTTTTATTGCTATCATGGTGATCTTTGTCTCCAGCAAATTAAGGATACACAAAACAGCCACACACAAAGAAAATCCTAGACCTCAACTCAGGTCATGCCTTCCTAAAATCTTCTTTGCGAGGTTTTATCGGCAAGAGCAGGGAGTGGAAGCAGTTGGTACAAGCAGCTGAAAGACCAAATCAAAAGCATGTGAGCAGATTAAAGAATCAATCTCTCCGTTTGATGCAGAGGAAATCCCACTAATTATAAAAGAAGGGGCTTATTTCCTGGAGTCACTCTGTTTGAAGTCATCAAAACTAGTAATACTTAATTACTCTACTTTATGGAATATATATCGTGGAGCCGCTTCTCCCACTCGCCGGTTCTCTGATGCCATCGCCGGCGCTGGGGTTTCCAGGGGGTTATGGTGATGTTCCTCCTCTACCTATGCACTTATTTATTCAAATGAAGCCCTTAACAGCCCTTGCACGAGCCTGCAGGGAAGCATTTAAATGTGCTTTAAAAGGAGGTTAGAATGAAGGGAAAGGGGGGGGGGGGGGGGAAATATAAATTGATAAACCACAGAGTGGTTTAGCTGTGTGAGTTACCTGGCCGCTGCCTCGTGTGCGTTGTGTGCACGCCGTGCCAGCAAACACCTTCAGAATCAGGCAGTGAGGACTGAGTCAAGATCGTTTGCCTCATCCTCATGCTTGGCAAGGGAAGGGGACTGGCGGTGGTGGTGTTGGAACACGGTGTTTACGCGGCTCTTTGGGCCTTGCTGAGCAGTTGTTGAAGATCCAAGTTGCTGAGAGGTTGCTCTTCTTGGGCACATCTAGGTCACCACCGTGGGGAGAAGAAAAAAGAAACAACCCCCCGTGAAATACCCAAATTTGAGTATTTTGAGAAAGAGAAAAAGTGATAGGCAGGCATGGGATCTTCTCAGATTGGGTATAGAGGTAGTTGATCATAGAATCATAGGATGGTCTGGGTTGGAAGGGACCCCAAGGGTCACAGAGCTCCAACCCCCCTGACACAGGCAGGGACACCAACCTCCAGGTCTGGAGCTACACAAGGTTACCCAGGGCCCCATCCAACCTGGCCTTGAACATCCCCAGGGATGGGGCACCCACCCCCTCTCTGAGCAGCCTGTTCCAGCCCCTCACCACTTTCTCAGCAATGAACTTCCCCCTAATTTCTCACCTAACCCTTCCCTCCTCCAGATTTAACACCGATTCTCCTCACCTCTCTAGGTGGCTGTAGGGCAAACCTGGTCAGGTTGTGCTTTGCTCAAGGGTCAGCATCTGCCAGGCTCATGGAACGCCACAGTGAAATTCCAGTTTCTGGAGATGGGTGATAAAAATGGAAGGGAACCTCAGCTTTGGTTATAAAAAACCCAAAACAAACTCAAAATACCCCACCCCCCAAAAAAAAACCCAACAAACCCAATATTTTTACAAGTTGAGAGAAACCTTGAAAAATGTGACCCAAGAGATTTAGGCAGGAGAAGGCGAGTGAGTTTGTTTTGATTAAACCTTGCCCCTCGTGATGCAGGCTCAAGGAGAGCTGAGGACTCCCAAGTGCATCCCTGAATCTGAAGCTGCTCTCAGGACTTGGGTCCTCAAGCAAAGCCACCCCTGTCAACAGAGCAGACCCTCTCCTGGGATGAGATCTGGGTCTCTACACCCATTACCCTTCTAAAGGTGACCTCCACGCTGCCAGTTTCACTAAGAGCTTCCCATTTCCATGGCTGGAGGGCACCAGGACAGCCCAGGTTTGGGTTTGACTTACTCAACCCTGGCTGGTTATGAGACTTTCCCCCAATTTTCACTCTTTTTCCAACTAAACCAGTAAATTTTGGGAGGGAGAGACAAGAGCACGCCTCTTCTCTCATCACTCACCTACCCAGGTCTAGGAGCAACACCATTACTCATCGTGATAATAACTCTTGCTGCTCCATCTGGGAGCTTCTCCCAAATAAGTGAGTCCAGCCAGGGGAGCAGATGGGAGATGCAGAGCGACATGCCGCCGTTTGAAATCCCACCCCACGTTGGGAATGTCCCAGGAATGCTGCTGCAGAGTCATGAGGCTCCATGGTGAAGCCTTCACGGTGAGGAATTTGGGGTGGAAAGGGCTGGGTTTGGTTTCTCCCTGTGACCGAAAGGGAAGATACCTGCTAAGCCCAGGTTTGATCTGACTGGGAGATGTAACTGGGCTCCACACAAGTTCAACTGGCCTGGAAAATCGCTTTTAGGATGCCTGAGCTTTGTGAAAACCCCACGTTGCAGCACAGCTCTGAACCCCCTCCCTCTACCCGCTCAAGGACCCTTGTGATCTCACTGTTGGTGGAAGAATGGGCGAGTCCCACACGTGGAAGCATCCACACCACAGAGGTTGGCATCGTGCTGCTCCCCATGCTCTCAGCCCACAACCCTCCTTGGTTTTTGAGGTGGTTTGGTGGGGTTTTTTTGCAGATAAGGTCCCAAAAACACCCCAGAGCTGCTGGGTTCAGCATGAGGATGGATGCACACCCACACAGACCCCGAGGTTGAGAGCTCAGTGTCCAGCCCAGCGACACACCTCTGTGTCCCCAGTCCCACATGGCCCCATTGAGACTCTCAGCTTGGTGTTCTCCTTTTGAGAGCGAGCATCCACCCAGAGAGGCACAGCTTGGACCTCTCCTCACCACATCTTTTACACACTCACAATCCTTTCCCTGTGCTGCACCGGGAGTATTCCAGCATTGAGCCCCTTTGAAGGTGATGGGAATAGCTCGAGCTGGTCCTGAAATGAAACTCTCCCATCTCAGTCCCTCTGGAACTGAGAAGAACCCAAGACAAGCTGATTGCTGATAGTTTTTCCACCTCTCCTCTGCGGTGCTAAGGAGGAGAAGAAGGATGCTAAGACAGGTGAATGTCCTGGCTTTGCTGGCTGGGAAGAGAGCAGCGGGAAAGGAATTGGATTTTATCCCAAGAGGCTTCCTAGGGATGGAGAATTTCCTCACTGCCATCCATCACAGCCATGGGCAGCAGCAAGGAGCAAACCTGGCTCTGAGCTCCAGGTCTCGGTCTCAGGGTTATGACCTGCTGCGGGATGGATAATCTGCTGTGGGGATGGATAACCTGCTGTGGGGATGGATAACCTGCTGTGGGGGGGATAACCTGCTGCGGGGTGGATAACCTTCTGTGGGGTGGATAACCTGCTGCGGGGGTGGATAACCTGCTGCGGGGGTGGATAACCCGCTGTGGGGTGGATAACCCGCTGCGGGGTGGATAACCTGCTGCGGGGTGAATAACCTGCTGTGGGGTGGATAACCTGCTGCGGGGTGGATAACCTGCTGCCCTGGGGATGGGTGCTGAGCAGACGTCAGTCATCCGCATCCCCATCCCCATCCCCATCCCCATCCCCATCCCCATCCCCATCCCCATCAGAGCACCGTGCAATGCTCCTCAACAAACCAAAGTTTGGGGCACACCGCCCCGAAGCCACGAGCGACGGGCATTTTCCCCAGAAAGGAGATGTAGCCTCATGCAGGGTGGGGCGAAGGGATGGTGGTGGTGGTGGTGGTGGTGGTGGTGGTGAGGGGGTGTAATTTCTATACCTCCAAAAAAAAAAAAAACCCAAAGAAACACTCCCTGTGAGGCACAAACCTTTCCACACCTTCAAAGTCCCAAAGACACAAACCACGGAGGTGGGAGGGAAGGGATGGGCAGGTCCCCCGCCGCTGCCGCCGCCGCCACGCCGCCGCTGAGTGAGGACCCCGCTGCAGCCCGGCCGAGGTCTGTTTGTCACTTTTCCTTCATTATTTGCAGTTTGTACACAGGCGTCATTAGGGATTCATTCGGTTTCCCTAGCAGCAGGCATTAGTCTGGCTTCCCTTTCCCCCTTCCCTCGCCAGCGCCCTTTATTTTTAGTGTCTTATTTACAGTTTGACAGAGTAACTGTAACCCTTGCAAGCTACTCCAGCGGCTTTAATCGGGGGAATAATGGGTCCTGTCTGGCGATGAATAGATTTTAGGGGACAGATTGTTCCACACTCGCCCGGTGGGGTAATTTATTTATGTGCGCACTTGTCAGGAGGAGAAAGGGACGGGGGGATCTGTATGCGCCGAGGACACTGCCGGCGCTGAAAGGGAAGGGAGAATGGAGCCAAACGCCCCAGATCCTGCTGCCCCCCCCTCCGGCAGCTGAATGCCTCCGTTGGCCGTGAACTTGGAGGGGCCGAAAGCCCCATTCCCAGGCCCTCGGCACGTCGGCGGGGCCGCCGAACGGCTGGGTCGCCGGCAGCGGGGCTCGGGGCTCCAGATGGGTCCGGCTGTGGCGGGGCAGCCCTCCCCGGCACTGCCCCGCATAGCCGCGGCGCAGGGAGCACGTCCCATAGCAACGGTACAGTAGCAGGAGCACAGCGGGGGTCTGGGAAGAGAGGCAAAGCCCTCGGAAAAATACAGGATGGGTCCAGACAATGGCCCTCTCTCATATCATAAATTACACGGCGGCGACAAAAGAGGATGGATCCTGCCCTCGTCCCCGCTCCCACAGCCCCTGCGCTCGCCGGGTGCCGCTGGGCATCCTTGGGCGCAGGGATGGCAAGCGGCACAAGGGGTTTCCAAGGCCACCGTCTCCCTCCTAGCCCGTGACATGTCCCAAAAACACGTCTCCTTTGGTCCACAGCATCCCTGCTTTCTGGCCCGAGGCACCGGAGCTGTCCGTCACACACAGCTGTTGTCCCCCAGGTGATGCTGGTCATGCCCAGGACTGGGGAGAAACAGCTCCTGATCCAGAGGTGGGATGAGTTCTCCTACTTGGGACGCGTTCTCCTCCTTCTGCCCTTTTGCTTCGTGTTCCTCTCTGTGGCTCAAGGCCGGGAGCATCCTGCATCTAAAGCCGACAGCAGCGACATCTCAACTCAGGTTCTTCCAGGAGCTTTTGCCCTGCTATGGCCAGGGCTGGACCAGGCTCCATCGCAGCCATCTCTGTGTTCCCATGCAAAGCAAGACAGCGGGATCCACCAAGCGCTGGGATCCACCGATCCACCTCATCCAGGCGACAGTCCCCCTTAGTGAGGATCCACCCCACAGACACCCCCAAGAAGAGGTGGGATGGATGTGCAGGGTTTCCCTTTACACCCACAACCTCCAGGCAGCATCAGGCTGAACCCACCTGGACCCAGACACAGAGATGCTGAAGCTCCACTGGAATTTGTTGCTCAAGCCTCTCCCCACTTGGCCTGGCTCCTGCCTACGCTTGGCACCTTTCCCTTCCCCAAAATGCCTGAAATTTAGTGTGTAATTACACTCTCTACCTAAGCAAAGAGCCTTTATAAGGTGCCAGGGTGGTTTGAAGACCCCCTTGGTCTGGCTGCACCTTTTCAAGCCCGTGTAGCTGTTTTGGCTGCAGAGGAATTTGCCTTCCCTGCTCCGTTGGGAGAGTCAGGAATGAACTGTCCACAGAGTCCCTGTTCACAGCAGCCACGTCAGTACAGAGCATCCTTCTGGTCCTGGGGTTTTACTGCTTTACTGGCATGCCAGGAGAGATGCTTAGAGCTGGGGGAGTCCGAGCGTGGGCAGATGTCCAAGCACCCACCTCACCCATCCCAGATTCCTCTCCCGCAGGTGAGGATGCTGCAAGGACCACGATTTCTGGCTACATTGAACCTCAAACCACGCCAGCAGCGAGCTATTTGGTGGCACGGGAGGACTGAACCAGATGGAAAGCACCAAGATGTCACCTTCAGGCCCCGGTACAGAGGAGAGCAAAGTATTCTCTGGGCTCCAGGGGCTGGAGGACAACCTGTGCAATGTGCTCCTGGTATTTCTCTGCTGCTACCCTGGGACCACAGGCGATGTGCTGTCTGCTTTGGGAGCTGAGGTCTGACCGATGCCCACCTTCCCTCCTCCCTGGCCCAGTCCCATGGCTGCGAGCGCTGGGGTCTGCTGGAGCAGGGCTGCATGGGGAGGGCTAGCAAGGTGGGGGACAACGTCTGCTGGGACACCAGGACATGACCTCACAGCTGAGGGACACACTGACCACGAGCCCCTTCCAGGGACGACCTTCTGCTTGGCACCTTGGCCGAGCCCAAGACAAGGCAAAAGTCCTTGTGTGCACTTAAAAAATGCAGGAAAAAAGGGTTTAGCTGCCACGAGCGAGCGCTCCAGAGCGTGCAGGCAGCTTGGCTCAGGGGGGTCAAGGGCAGCCCCTGCACTGCTCCATCCCACTGCGAGAGGAGAGCGGTGATGATCGGCGTCGAGACCTATGGCACGATTGCGTTGGGCTTGGGGGGGGTCAACCCCCTTGTCCGGGTACAATGACTGTCTATTCTGCTGATCACAAGCCTAATCCTCTTTGGTTTTTAATTGGCATTTGGGCTAAGCTGATTTAAACCTCTTCACCTTGTTGGGTCCCCCCCCTCCCCACTTCTTTCTTTTCTCGGGTTGGTTTTTGGGTGGGTTTTTTTTTTTTTTGGACCAAATAACAACGTTACCATCACCAAGTCCCCAGCACAATGACATCTTTGTGCGAGGGCGAGAGGAGAGGAAAGAGGAAGGGAGGGGGAGAAGGGAAATGTGCTGATCCCACTCGGAAACAATGCAGAGTTTGTGATTCAGACTTGACCACTGGCAAAGGACCCGCTTCAGCTGCGCCTTGTTAATAAACGCGCTGTCCCTTCCCAGCCCCTCATCCCCCCTGCCCATCACCTCTGCCTCAGGCCAGCTGCCCACCGGCTCAGACTCTACCTATGGTCACCATCCCTCAATGGATGCAGCATCCCCATGCCCTGGCGCGACCCCACCGGAGCGGTACCCACACCCCCTCCCCGCCCCAGGTCTCACCAGTGAGGGTCTGGCGATGCGCAGTGGTGGGACAGGGATGTCACGGTGTTCTCTCCACCCCATCCATGCCCAAAATGGTGCTGGTGTCTTAGTGCTGAAGCCCTGAGCAGCCTGTGTGGTGGAAACCAGGATCTACGTTGTGCTCCAGGCCAGGATCTGCTGGCAGAGGGATGAAGAGGAGGACGATGATGCGGATGCCATGAGCCACGACGAGGGGCTTCTGCTGAGGGTCCTGCTGCCAGCTCCCACATGGCCAAGCTCTCGTGGGTTCTGGAGGGGGGGAAAGGGGGTTTGTTCTGTATGACCCTGATGCCTGGGTTACAGCGTCACAGCGAGTTAAAAACAAAAGCAACAGCCACCCCCTCATTACCCCAAAGAGCCCCAAAGAGCCCTTTGTTCCCGCGGGCAGGGAAGACACCTCTCTCCCCAGGTTTGAGGATTAACAAACTGGCGACTCTGGGAGTTAAAGGCAGAACAAAATCCACGGCTGTGCAAGGCTTTGGACCAAGTGGATGGAGAGGAAGCTGCTGGCAACTGAGGAGCTCCTTAGCCCCCTCTTTTTTCCCCTTAATTTGGGTCACTGCGGTCTTGCAGTGGCCCCCTGAGCACTTGGTGTGGGGATGCTCAGCCCATGCTGGCAGCGTGCCGGAGTAATGGAATGTCCAGTGTGAGAGCTTATGGAAAGCCTTGGTAAAAAAATAAATATTTATATATAAAATAATAAATCCACTTACCAGGAAATTCCCTGGGAACTTTCACTGGGGCCACGATTCACCAGCCAGAAAATGAGCAGAACATCACGTAGGGTGGAACCCCCTCTCCTCCCTGGCAGGGAAAGGAAAAGAGGATGGCAAGGCGTTAAGTGTCATCCCTGTCCTCCCCTGGCTGGATTACACCAGAACAGGGGGATTACAGCCACGTTTCGGGTAAGGGAAAGAGGAAGAGAGGAAAGAAATAATCTCAGAGTCCTTGTGATGGTGCTGGATTCCCAAAGCGAGCCCTGCGGAGATGCCCCAGCCCCCATGGGGGGAGGTTTGAAATAAGGGGAAGGATTCATTGCAGCGTCACCATCCCTCATCCCCACGGAGCGTGGTGCCAGTCAGCATCCCGCTGTGGTCACGATGACCATCCTGCCAGCCCCAAGTCTCTAAGAATTAAGAGGCAGGACTGAAAACTATACATTTAAGTTAAAACAAACAAACAAACAAACAAACAAACAAAACCCCATGTTTTTTCATTTCCCCTCGTTTCCCTTTCAGGGAGCTGTGTTCTCTGGACTTCCCTCCCTGCCCAGGGCAGCAGCTACTCCACCAAAACACATAACAGCCCAAATCCTAACCCCTGCTATGTGTGTGTGGGGGGGGTTTATCCAGACATAGAGAAAGCAGCACCACCCAGAGCGCTGGGAATGGACCCATCACCGGTGGGAGCTGCATGGAGCCAAGATACTTTCCGATGAGACACAAGAGTGAGCGAGGAGCCCGGCGCATCCCTGCGACCTTCACCCCGGCGCTGATGGGTTTTCCCAAGCGGGATTGCTCCAGCACCTCCAGCTGCAGCATCCCTGCCTAAAAATAGCAGAACCCCCTCAGCCAACGACCCACGTGCTGCCGGGCGCCGCTCCGTATGGCTTCGGAGCATCCGTATGGGATTTGGGTTCATTTGAATATTACATTAATATTCACTTTATAGAGATATATTCATTTTTTTAAAAAAAAAATCTGTATAAACTCTGCTTTCACTCCCAGCTCTTCACAGCCCACACGTTGATTTAAATGCCCGGTGCTGATTTCACTTGAGCTGGAGAAAGAGCCACCCATCAGCCCCATAAATCACCGATAACACCCCAGAAATCAGAGAGGCGATCCCATCCTGTGGAAATTAAGTGATGGAGAGCAACTGAGCAGCACTGGTGGGATGCTCAGCCCCATCCAGTCCCAATTCCCACCCATTAATACACCCCAGGGTGAGAAGAAGAAAAAAAAAAAAAAAAAGGATGAAAAATACCCCCCAAAAAAACAACCCCAAAACCCAGCACTGACCAAAGGTTATAAATAAAAGCAGTGAGGAATCCAAACCAACTAAGCAGGGGCAGCTTAGCCAAATAACTAAGAGCCTTAGCGCATTTTTGGGAGCGTTAGGGAAGTATTTCCCATTCCTCAACGAGAGCGGTTGGCAGGCGGAGGGGAGCACGTGGCCACACACCCTTCACAGCCAGGACCAGATCTACTGGTGGGGCTGGGGAGACCCCAAAAGTTATGAGGAAACCCCACATTGAAACATCACCATCCCCTTGGGGAGGGGGAGAAAAGGAGGGGAGAAATAATAAATATTTTTCTCCCAAGGATAAATTTCTGATTATTTTTAAAGCGCTTTCAAAAATCATTAATCAGGGTTAAACTTGGCATTTTTAGGGTTGTTTTGGGGTGGTTTTTTTTCCCCACTTTCCAGGTCTCGTGGCAACA
Source organism: Rallus limicola (assembly GCA_022605955.1). Classification (NCBI taxonomy): domain Eukaryota; kingdom Metazoa; phylum Chordata; class Aves; order Gruiformes; family Rallidae; genus Rallus; species Rallus limicola. The sequence continues at coordinate 16,279 of JAKCOZ010000670.1, read as the reverse complement.
GAGAAAGAGAGGGATGGGGAGAGATGAAAAAAGAACAAACCCACCAAGATTTCCACCTAAACCATCAACCCCTCACAACGGGATCATGGTGTAAAACCAACCCAAAATATCTCAAGCACCGGGGTAAAATGAATCAGTTTGTGCCCCAGTGGGTTGTTTGTTGTATAAAGTCATTTCCCAAACCTCCCCCCCCCAACTCCTATTAACCTCAGTGCAATAACTTCCCACCCATAAATCTTCCAGCCCGGGCAAAGCCCCTCACACCTCTCCCCATTGTGCACAAGGAGGGGATGAATTTGCTTGGGTTTCACACTGATATGTATATAATATAACATAGTATAATATAAAATATAGTATAATATAAAATATAATATAATATAAAATAATATAATATATTTTTCCCACCTCTGATACAGCCCCAGAATGGTCTCAGCAACAGAAAAATGTTTCCAGCCCAAAAAAAGGGGGGGAAAATAAATATATATATATAAAAATTAAGCAGCTGTTTCCCCAATGGCATCACAACACCCTGAGAATTCCATGATGCCGTCTGGAAAAAACTCTGCAGCTGAGCATCACGCCCTGGAATATCCTCATGCAACACGGAGGGGATTTTAAAGGATAATTAATAACAAATAAATTAATTACAATATTCTGGTAAGAAAACGACTCTTGGCTCGCCTTTGGTGCCACCTCCGCTGCGCAAAGTGGAGGTGAAAAACAAAAGGTGGGTGATTTTTAGGTGGGGGGTGTCGGTGCTTTGCCCGTGGCTGAGGAGGTGTGGGGAAAGGGGGGTTGGATTTCGTGGCCACGACGCCCTGTGCCAAGACCGTCACCGGCGGGAAAAGGAAAATCCCTGCGGATGAAGCCGGGATGAGCACCCTGCAGCCAGGATGTGGTACCCGGGGAGGGGTAGGGTGGGGGGGCGATGCTGCGGGTAGGATCCATCCCCATCCCCAGCGTCGGGGATGCCGTAGGGATGCGGCCGACCGCATGGCGAGGACCGGAGGGAAAGAGCATCGGCCATTTTACACATCGTCTGCCTAAAATGGTGGCTCCCACCTTTTTTTTTCCCCCCCTTTCTGTTACCGTTTCAGCACGCATGCACCCGTGGGGAGGGGAGGGGAGAGGGGCCGTGGCCCCCCGCGCGCGAGGGCGCCGGGAACAGGAGCCAAGATGGAATTAGAGGGAGAAATTAAAGGAGAGGAAAAGGGGGGGAAAAAAAAAAGAGAGGGGAAAGGATGCGCTTCGCCTCGCCGCGGCCTATCCACCGTTGGCTTTTGTACGTCCTGCGGAAGGGAGAGGCAGGAAGGCATCGAGGGGGGGGAGAAAACTGGGGGAAAGAAGGGAAATAAATTTAAAAAAATAAATAAGTTTTAAAAATAGAAAGCGTTTGGATGAGGATGGTGAGGGGCAGGGATGAGCGTGGGGTGCGGGAGGAGGGGGGGGAAAATCTTCCCTCCTTTCTTCGCCGACCCCCCTTCGCCCTCCCCGCAATCCCGCTTTGACTTTTCCCACAGAAGTAGCCAACCTCCAAGAATGCAAATGACATTCATTATGCAAATGCATGCAAATCAGGTTTAACTATCGGAAGAAGGGCTCGGAATTTCTAATGGGTTAACTCTTTCGCGCACAACGGGGATAACAAGAGCCCCCGTGTCTTCCTTGGGGCTTTGTGCTTCACCATCCATCCCCGGACACCCCGACCCCTTGTCGGGGTCCCCAAGGAGGGTGTTGGGTGGAACAAAGCACCAGAAAAAAAAAAAAACAACCAACCCACAACAACAACAACAACAACAAAAAACCACCTCGAAAAACAACCCACCCATTGGCGTGGGAGCGGCTGCCCCTTCGTTAAATGAGCTGGCAGGAGACAAAGCAGGTTTAAGTGTAGAATGAGGGAGGGGGAAAAGGAAAAATAAAAATAGAGAAGATAGGATGAAAAATGGGGGGGAAAAAAAGGAAAACAAAAAATAGGGGGGAAAAGGAAAAAATAAAAAGAAGAAAAGGAAAAAAAAGGGAGAAGGAAGAAAAAAGGGAGAAGGAAGAAAAAAGGGAGAAGGAAGAAAAAAGGGAGAAGGAAGAAAAAAGGGAGAAGGAAGAAAAAAGGGAGAAGGAAGAAAAAAGGGAGAAGGAAGAAAAAAGGGAGAAGGAAGAAAAAAGGGAGAAGGAAGAAAAAAGGGAGAAGGAAGAAAAAAGGGAGAAGGAAGAAAAAAGGGAGAAGGAAGAAAAAAGGGAGAAGGAAGAAAAAAGGGAGAAGGAAGAAAAAAGGGAGAAGGAAGAAAAAAGGGAGAAGGAAGAAAAAAGGGAGAAGGAAGAAAAAAGGGAGAAGGAAGAAAAAAGGGAGAAGGAAGAAAAAAGGGAGAAGGAAGAAAAAAGGGAGAAGGAAGAAAAAAGGGAGAAGGAAGAAAAAAGGGAGAAGGAAGAAAAAAGGGAGAAGGAAGAAAAAAGGGAGAAGGAAGAAAAAAGGGAGAAGGAAGAAAAAAGGGAGAAGGAAGAAAAAAGGGAGAAGGAAGAAAAAAGGGAGAAGGGAAAAAAAAGAGAAAGGAAAAAAAAAGGGAAAGGAAAAAAGGGAAAGGAAAAAAGGGAAAGAAAAGGAAAGGGAAAGGGAAAGGAAAGGAAAGGGAAAGGAAAAAAGAAAAAAGGAAAAAAGGAAAAGAAGATGAGGAAAAGAAAAAAAAGGAAAAGAAAAACAAAAGGAAGGGGGAACAATATAACAATATAAATAAAAAAAGAGAGAGGAACTATGAAGCCAAGGAAGGAAAAGCAGGCCGCTCTCAGCAGAAGGGGAAACCCTGCCCGTGGTGCATCGGCGAAGGGTTATGGCAGCCACAAGGGTTCGGCTGTTTCCATCCAACCCGCTCGCCGGGACGGGCACGGAGCCACCTTCTCTTCATCTGAGGGGGAAAAACAACACAAAAAAAGGTCACGAAGCACACCGAAATCCTGAGCTTCTGGGGGGGGCTCGGCTTTCACATTGAAGGGGAAAAAAAAACCCACCCTGTAATTTCCCCTCAGCGCTGGTTGAGCACCAAGCACCCCGATCAGCATCCCCACGACATGCTGCGGCATCCCGGGATGCTCTGGGAAACGCTCATGGTGTCAGGGGTACAGGACCACGGCCCCGCTCCTCCAAACCCTCTGGAAAAATCCCAATTCCCCATCCCAGCCCCAAAAAGTGCTGGGAACCGAACCAGAGAAAATCCTGAGCGCGTAACCTCACCCTCACCGAACGCAGGGATGGCAGGAATTATGGATATTACAATCAGCTGCAAAGCAGAGAAATAGATGAACCGCCTCAGTCTAAATATTTTATGTTATTGATTAGCAATAATAACACATTTTAATATCTCTGCTAGGGTTTGCCTAAGGATTCCACCTCATCCGCACTAAAATCGCCTGATTTTTCCCCGTTATTTTCTTCAGCTCCTCCCCAATACCCACATCTGATATCTTTTTTTTTTTTTTTTTCCCCCATCTGCTCAAAAAACTCTTGTTATTGATGCTGGAAGATGTCAGGGGCAGGAGCAAGAATCCGTGCCAAGGCGAGAACTTCCCAAATTTCCCAAATTTTAGGGGTTTGGTTGGGGCCGGAGTGGAAACGCTTGTTTTGCAGCAGTTCAGCGTGCTCTGAACCACCTGAATCCAGAGCTGCTGCCTGATTTTAGGAAATAAACCCAAAATATTTTGGTTTCATTCACCAAAAAGGCCTTTGCAGAGCAGAAAGCATTCAGCACTTGGGCACCTCAAGAATGAAAAAAAAAATATAGAGACAGTTTTTTCCCCATTAAAACAAGATGAGTGGTGGATAAATGTGTAAATAAGTAAATAAATTAATAAAATAAATAAATCCCAGAAATTTGGTGGGTTTTTTTTTTTTTGGGGGGGTGTGTGGTTATTTATCTCCTGGCCTCTGGCACACAGGCAGCTCGACATCTGCGCGCCTCGACCCCAAACCCCAATTTCTGAGCTGACAATGGGATTTCCAAAGCGGAACTGGGCGATTTTGGGGGTGGAATAATTACTGAAAATTCTATTTTAAGAAAATACATAATTTTTTTTCCCCACCACCCCCCCTCCCCCCCTCCCTATTAAGAGAAACGGACGGATAAACAAAATAAATGGAGGCAAAGAAAGCCAAGCCCTGCGTGGAAATAAAGGGCTGGAGGGATGCCAGCGGGTGCTCCCTTGTTCGCCCGCCTGCGACTCCAGCGCTCGCGCCGTTCCTTATTGCTAATGACTAATATGCAACATCATTATCATACCACGGTGCTGAGGAAGCAAAACTTCTCCAAAGGCTTTCTGAGGAGCACACGGGTAGCTGGTAAATCCTCATTTCCCCAGGACGGTGAGGAGTTGGGATGAGCTTAGCGAAGGTGTCGAAGGCATCCCGGGAGCCGCGGTAGGATGGGCTTGAGGATGCTGGAAAGAGAAGCAAGTTTGGGGTGTGTGTCGGGGGGGGTTTTAACACACAAAGGCTCGTTGGCAGAAATGATTTGGTTTCTTACAACCTCCCTCGTGGAGTCGTGTGAAAACAGGGCAGGAGGGGGGGGGTCAGGCACCATTTTTAACAGCGATTTTTAAATTCTTCATTTATTTCTTCTTTTAAGAGGGCTCTTGTTAGTTCACCTCTTTCCCTTCACCTCCCTTACCCTATCAGATTTCACTATTTCCACCCACAAACCTATTTTCTTTGGGTTTTTTCCTCCCCATCCTCAATGCCCATCTTTAGCCCTGGACCACCGCGGCTTTCGGGGGGGGGGGGACCCCAAAAAAAAATAAGAGGCATGGGATTTTTTTTTGTGGGTGTTTGCAGCCCCATCAAAAAATTCAACTTTTCAAAATGTTTTAATCACTTTGCATTAGAAACCGACTGCCAAATAACACACGCTGGGAGTGTTTATCCACACAGGGGGTGGAATGGAGCCTGGCAGCTTTGACAGCGATTCCTCATGCTCTGCAATATCACTGGAAAGAAGGAAAAATAAGGGGAGGGGGGGGGGGTGGAGAGAGGGGGAAAGAGGAAAAAAAAAATAACAAAGAAACCTGTTTTTTGGACAATAATTTCAAGCAGCTTCGCAATGAGGCCCAGAGAGTACTCATACCAAGGGTAATGTGCAATAGGAGTGGAGTGGCCAGGATGCTGGACAGCTGAGCATCCCCTGGACAGCTGAGCATCCCCCGGACAGCCGAGCATCCCCCGGACAGCCGAGCATCCCCCGGACAGCCGAGCATCCCCCGGACAGCCACTTCCTTCACCATTTCTACCATCAGCCATTTAAAAAGCTATGAAGAACGATCTGGCCTTTCCCACGTGCCGAGCCATTTTCTGCCCCCAAAGCTGAGGGTTTTTCCCCCTAAAAATCCCCATCTTTCCACTTTGCCAAAGGGAATGATTGCCCTCGGGTGGGATGCTCAGGTGGGGCTATTTTCTGCTCCAAAATCTGGGGGGTTTTCCCCTAAAAAAATCCCCTTTTTGCCCCTTTGCCAAAGGGGGTGATTGCCCTCGGGTGGGATGCTCAGTGCTGGACTCTGCACAGGGCTTTGCCTAAACCCCACCATAGGGAAAAACACAGACTGGGATGAGGCGCTGCTGGTCTTTGAATGAATCCAGCGTCAAATCATGACAAATTAGCAAGGGCAGGAAGAAAATATCTTGGATGGAGACATGTGGAAACGCAGAGTCCTTGGAAGGGGACATGGGGCAGCAGGAACTACCGCGGAGGGGTGGAAGTCCCCAAAGGCTGCCCCAAACCCACTGCCCCAAGGGAGAAAAGCCTTTAAAGTCCCAAAATGCTGCAGCAAACCCCTTCTGGGGGGGGGTGGTTTTAAGAAAGATGCAGGGCTCAGGGCTGCTAAAGCCAACAGAAGGATTCCCTCTTGCGTGTTCGCACGGTCACCAGTGCCAGGAGTTGCCTAGGGATGACCCCACACCGAGCCCGAATTAATGCACTTTCAGGCAAAATCCTCAATTTTCCTGACTCCTGCCAAGGGGGAGAGGAAAAGGGGAATTATTTTGCAGCAGCGACTCAAACCACCTTGACAGAGTCGATGCCCAACACCTCTTGGGATGCAGCAGGAGAGCCCTCGGACGGCCAAACCATTTCTCCTGGGATCAGAGAAGGGGATTTTGGGGTTTGATTGTTGAGCCTTAAAATAGCAGGAGGCAAAGGCTCTCAATAGTGTTATTTTTGGAGCCAAAGGCTTTCAAATACTGTTATTTTTAACCAACTCCAATTCATCCACTTCTAAAGCCAGCTCCCCAACCCTTCCAGGGCTAGATATATATTTTTTCTCACCAGACTCAATATATTTTTTTTTTTCTCACTAGACTCAATTTTCCAGGGGTTGCTGATCGTCCCCCCCTCCCCCCAAAAAAAAACCACCCCAAAAAAAAGAGAACAACCTCCTCCCCCAAAATAAAACCCACCCCAAAAAAAGAGAACAACCTCCCCTACAAAAAAAACACCCCCAAAAAAGAGAACAACCTCCTTCCCCCAAAAAAACACCCCCAAAAAAGAGAACAACCTCCTCCCCCAAAATAAAACCCACCCCAAAAAAAGAGAACAACCTCCCCCTCCCCAAAAAAAACCCACCCCAAAAAAAGAGAACAACCTCCCCTACAAAAAAAACACCCCAAAAAAAGAGAACAACCTCCTCCCCCAAAATAAAACCCACCCCAAAAAAAGATAACAACTTTTCCGCCCCCCAAAAAATACCCAACCCCCAAACTCCAACCCAAGCCCACCACCTCTTTTTTCCTCCCCCCTCAATCCCTTCATTTTCCCAAAGAACCAGGAGGCGCGAGCACTCGAGAGTCAAATTTGCCCAGGACCCCGCGTCCCCTAAGAAAGCACGGCTCATTCCCCTTCCACAAACTCCAGAGCAGCAACAAAAGTCCCTTTCAAGCCCTTCCAGACGCAAGTCCTTCAGCTCAATTAGTCAGGCACACAGAGACACAAAAAAGCCTCCCATTCAGGCTAGTGGCTGGCTGTGGAGGACAAGGGCGAAGAAAGGATCTTTCTCCCACGCTTTCACTGGGTGTCATAACAAGCAGAAAGCCCTCTTACGGGGGGATTATTGGAGATAAGAGCCCGGCGGAGGAGCTGGTGGAGAAGCCGGGGGATGTAGAAGTAGGGGAGGAGGGGATTGGGGGTTTGGAGGTTGCAGCTCCCAAGGTCGGGTGAGCGCGGAGGAGGAGGAGGAGGAGGAGGAGGAGGATGAGGGCAGCGCCGAGCTGCGTCGCGAGCGGTTTAAAAATAATAAAGATTGGAAATAATAAAATTATTAGGATATTTCTACCCCTCCACACACACACACACACCCAGCATCACCACCCCGGCTCCAGCCCTGGTACACACACACACAAACACACACACATGCAGAATAATCCCAGTTCTCCATGGCAACCTGCTTCATGGCTGTCCCTCGCACCGGAGGAGGGAGGTAGTTTGCCTTCGCCACGGACTTGGCTTGCCCTGTCGAAAGCTTTGGCAGAGATGGGCTGGGTGGCACGGGCTGGTTCGCTCTCACTCCTCCCAAAATAAATGGGTTTTTGGGGGGAAAAGAGCGCTGAGGAGGTGCACAGCTCCATGGCAAAGCTCTCCCTCCTGAATCCCACCCAGTCCCGCGGGTGCTCCTAGACATTGGGTGGGTTGAAGGTTAAAAATAACTTTTCATTAAAAATAAAACAAAGAAAAGGGAAGGGGCTCAGTGGGTTTTAGTTGTTCAAAGCCAAAACAAAGGGGAGAAGAAGGGGGAAAATTCTCTGGAGAACAGGGTTTGGCTGCAAAGTCACGAGGAGGGGTGGTGGCCCTGGGCCGCCCATCCTCTGCGGTACCCAAAGCGAAGCATCCCAAGCTCTCAAACCTACCCGCCGCCCGACGTTCGGCTTCAATCAATCCCAAGCAGGTAGAAAAGTCCTCGGGATGCCAACAGTGCCTCACAGGATTCATCCAAATCCCCCGAGGGAATTACGTGCCTAATTCCCCTGAACAAAGTTATATCCCTAATTCCTCATCCATTGACTCCGGGGGCAGCTGCGGAGGCCGGTGCATTTCCAGCTCTTTTCAAAGCCACTGTTTTCTCCTGAAACAGAGGGCACAGAGGCAAATTCAAAGCAAACACTAGGAAATGTAGAGCTTTGGGTTTGTGGGATTTCCCCCCCCAACCTTTCCTGCTCATCTCTCAGCCCCTGTGGGTCATCCCAGCTCCCGACACCATCAAGGATCGGGCAAGAACATCCAAGTTTAGTGAACGTTTTACAAAGGTGGGAGAGAGGAAGGATTTATACTCTCCAGCTTGGGGACAGAGAGCAGAGAAACTCTCTCAGAATACATTATCCATTATCCCATAATTGTAGGGTTTCTAACACTTTCCTCCCAAGCAGCTGGTGCTGCCAATGCCAGAGAAAGGTTATTTGGCCCAAACATGTTCCTGCCTGGCTCAGGAATCCCTGAAACCATCTACTCCTATAAAATGCCATAAACCCCGAATATTTCACTCTCACCTAAACCAAGAGATATTTACTAAAAGCCAGAAGGGGAGGGAGTGGGGGGAACAGATGAAACAAAGGAGAACTCTCCCTCCTTCCCAGCCAGCGCCTCTGAAAGGGCAGCGAGGATCTGGGGAACCCCTTTCCCCTCCCCATAGCTCATGCACTCATCCAGAAGACCTTTATTTTTCCCCCCCCTCATCTCTCATAATGGGATGAGCTTTGAGCATCCAGCAGGCAGGAACCTGCTGAAGGTCAAGTTAAACCCGGTTTACCTGCACTGATCTGAGCGACGCAGGACCAGAGGATGAGTCAACCACATCCCCCTGCCCCCCGGAGCCCCACGAATCCCACCACTCCAATAAATACCCAGGCTTTTTCATTCCTGACACTTGCTAATCACCTTTATTTTATTTTCTTTTTAATTTTAGCCTGCATTTTGCCCCTGTCCCAGAGCAAGCTCCACCTCGTGCCCTCCACCTGGCCGTGAAAATTCATCATAGGAGACCTGGCAGATGCACCCGATGTGGCTGCTCCCTCCTCCTGCACCAGCATCCTGGCGCTACCCCCCTTTTGTCCCTGTTCCAGCCATACCAAAACCCCCTAAAAGTGGAATTCCAATGATTTTTACACCTCAGCCAGGCTGTGGAAGCTGCTGGGGGAGGATTACGCAGCTCAGCTTTATGGTTACAGATGTCATGTCCGAGTCTGGTCTCAGCCGTAGCAGGATAAACCCTGGAGTTATACGGCAGCGTGAGGCTGCAATCCACTGATAACTGAAGAGGAATTGGGCCAGGACCACTGATCCAAGAGGTCCCCACTTGCCATGTGGATGCTGATACATGAGGACACTCCCCCCCGGCACCATCCTGGTGCTAAGATTTGGGGGGTCCCTCGCCACAGCTGGCACAGGGCTCCTGAACCGGGCAATCCCAGCCCTTTTTCCTGCAAAACTAACCCAGCCAGCGTGGCTTTGCATGTGGCCAGATCCTGCCTGGTCCCAAGCCCATCACCTATCACCTCCCCTCTCCCCACCGCGGCTGGGGAAAGGCAGCGAGCCGGGAGGTGTCAGGACTCACAGGCACACGTCCTTTCCTATCTCTGTCCCTGAAAATTCCGCAGGGCAAACCTAAACGCAGCCCCAGGACTATTTTTAGGAGCTTTTTCCCCTACACACACACACACACACACACACACACACACACACACACACACTCTCCATCACACTGGAGATGCTGTCACAAGACCCTGGGCCAACAAAACCTCTGTCAGCAGCGGCGGGGTGACGGGGAGAGGAGAAGCTGCCAGCACGGCCGGCGAGCGCGGCGGCTCTGCTTTCACATCCAATCACCCCGGCTGCATCTGAGCGACCTGCCTGCTTGCTGGGCCGTCTCCTCCGAGCGGCATGAAGACCACAGAGCTCATCATTTTCCTTCCAGCTGCCCCCTTCCTTCTCATCCCCCTGGGGTGCTGCCACCCGCTTTCCTCGGGCAGGGAGCGGGAGAGACGTCTGGTCCCATTTGCCGGACATCCAGCACCACGTCTGCACCCTGGGATGGTCAGGGTGGGGAGTGGGGGGGGACACACACTGAGAAATCCCCTCTCCCTTTTAGCACCTTGCCATGCAGAGAACCACACCAGATTTTTCCCCACACACACCCCTTCAACCATCACAAACCACCTTACAAAGTGCCGCGCATCCACGGCCAGACCCGCGTCCCCAAAGCTGTGGTGGGGACAAGGGATAGAGGCCAGCACGAAGAGGCAGCTGCCTGCACCCCTCCTCGGGTCCATGCAACGGGGCAGCTGGGGGGGCCCTGGGGCCCAGAGCTCAGACAGTTAATTCAGAGCATCGCCCAAGCCTCCGTTCCCACACACCCGGCACTTGCTGAAATTAAAGCAGGGCCTGATCTGATTCCTATGGCGGCTTAGCGCGCCCACTCAGCCGGTTTATCATAATCCCGACATAAAAATCGCTCCCTTGAAAACGCTCAGGGGTTTTGAAGCCCTGATTGTTTGAAGAGGAAAGACTCTGTTCTCAGCACAAAGACGAGCTCCCCTCTCAACCCCCCGGTCCAGCGGCTGGAGGCTTCAATAAGCATTTTTGACCCCTGTAGGTACCGGTGGCGGGATGCTTTATCACCCCCAAAATAGCCTGACTGACCTGGTGTCCTGGACCACACGTCAACGGACCTGCCGTCCCCCAAAATCTGGGATCAGCGCTGCCACCACCAGCCCTCGAGGCCGCCTTTAAAAACCAGCCCCTCTCCCATGCAAACCTGGGTGCGACTCCTTGGAGGAAGGAAATACATATATATAAATATAAATAAATATATATCTATATCAAGAACATATATATATATCAAAACCATATAGATAACACACACATATACAGCTCACATCCATACGGGTTCTTTGTGGTTACACTGCTGTCCCACACCTGCCCAACCCACGGGGTGTGAGAGCACACAGAGCCCACAGGACCACGGCGGGTGAGAGATGCTGGGGAGGAAAAAGGGGCGGTTTGGGTTCCACGGAGCCCTGGGAGGGCTGTATCCATCAGGGCCTCCTTTTGTTTTGAGTTTAAAATTGTAAAAGGCCAGCAGAAAAATTCCTTCAAGTGGGAAATCTCCACTTTGCTCCAACAAGAGAAAATCCAAATTTAAAAATGGGGCAGGGGGAGGGGGGAGAAATAAATAATAAATAATAAATTAAACTATTTTTTCACAGCGTTGGGGCTGAGAATTTGCTAAGATTATTTATATTTAAAAAAAAATATATAAATCTTGTCTCTTTCCCAAAGGAAAAGTTAATATCCACAAGCAGCAGCATCCAGCATGAGTATTTCTGCCGCGGACGGTCGCCAGCGCCGGCCGTAGCGCATCGTTCACACGACGCGAAGGGGCTTTGGGCTCCAACTGATCTTGCTGCATTTCTGCATCCCCACCACAAGCCCTAATGCCAGGAGCTCGCTCTCTTTCCCTAGATGAAAATGATATCTTGACTGAAATTAATCATTTTTTAATAACCATATCAGCTCGTTCTCCTCCTCAACGGCGCCGAATCGCGGCGGAATGAGTAGAGCATTTGCTCCTTTTGGGTGGTGGGGGGTGTTGGGGGGGGGTTATTTTTGCTCCAAACCCACTGCTTCTAAGCCTGGAGAAGAATGTGGCGAGCTCAATCTCTCAGCACAGCACAGGCACGCGTGTCTCCCATTAACGTCTCCGGCAGTTACGGAGCCGTAAGGGAGAGAGCGGAGTAGACAGCGCTTGAGCGCTAACCGGTCACATCATGGTGTCCAAGCGAGCTTGGGCGGCCACATGTAAGCTGCAATTTGGATCAACGTCATGTCAACACGCTGGGATTTCCTATTGCTAGCAGAATCCAGTGGAGAAATGGGGAGAAAAGGGGAATGGGGGGGGGGGAATAATTGAATATCTGCTGGTTTTAAGACTATTTTGGCTCCCGTTGACCAAGGCCCTGGAGAAAGCCAAGCCTTTGGTGCTGCTGGGAAGGGTCACCTGCTGCCACAAAAATTGGAATGAAAAGGAAATCGCCACCGTCATGGAGAGCAACCGGGTCTGAACACACCCCCAGACCCCCGGGGAGCTGTGGCAAAGCTTGTGGCACCGAGAGCCCCAAGGGACCCACCCGATGGTCTGTCCCCCCGCCGGAGAGCAGAGAGTAGGGTGAAACTGGTTCCCATGGGTCCTGTCAAGCTGGGAGCACAAAGGGATGGGTGAGGACCTGGGGATGCTTTAGGCACTGTGTCCTCAAGGTGAAGGGAGGGGTTCACCACCATGTGAACGGGAGGTTTCCACAGCACGGAATGAGCTACAGAGAGCTGGGTCAGGCACGATGGGCTTTAAGCTCATCCCCACCATCACCAACCAGCATGGGACACCTCCTGCCCCTGGCTCCATCCCTACGCTCCCGGTTGCTAAATTCCCTGCCGAGTTTCGCCCTGGTCCCAGTTCGCATCCCCCATCCCTGCTCATGCCTTTGTTATACCCAAGCAAGTGACACCATCCAACACCAGCCTATGGCGGTGCCGCCTTGGCCCCGCACAGACCACGATTGGTCACCTAGGAACACCAAAAGATGATCACATAGCATCGCTTCCAGCCCCTGATTGGACAAAAGGCGCTTCCCCCACCCCCCCACCCCCCCCCAACCACCTCCAGTTGAACAAAGACACCGGCCAATGGTGGATGGCACATGGAGCTCACCAGTGCTCACCCAGCAACAAAAGTCCCTCATCTTCCCCACGCAACCTGCCCCTCGCTGAGCCACCAAGGACTTAGGGCCCACTGCTCCATGCTGGTGTCCTCCTTGGACACGTCCCAGCCAGTGAGGGGGTCAACCCGTAACCGTTCTCCTCCTGGCTCAGTCTGCCTTGGAGGGATGAAGGAGGAAAGCTCCATGCAGTGACATCCTGCTGCCACCAAAGCCAAGGATGCCCAACTTCATCCCCCCAAGACGCTTGGGGTGCGAGCATCCATTGAGGATGCTCTCTCCCCTTCCACGGAGCCAGGCTCGGATATTTTCTGGAGCTGGTTCTCTGTTGCCTTGTCCTCTCCACTGCCACCAGCCTGCCCCCACACACCAGTTGAGGACAAGCCACCAAGCCAGGAGAGCTGCTCTTTGCTCTCACCCAAGGGAGGAGCAGCAGAAAGGCAACAGAGAACAGGGAATAAAACCAGAGCTCGTAAAAACTCCCCTACACCCCTGCCACCGCTGGTGTGGGACTGCAGGAACAGCCCTGGGAACAATAGCAGCACCTAGATGAACCTCAAAGGGAAGGCAGGAGGAGGTTTATTCTCAAGCTTCCCCCAAGCAGATCATTCCTAGGAGTCAACACACGAACTGAATCACTCTGAATTACCGGGCCAGGGGTGAGGAGGGGGAAAACATCTTGTTTATTAAATTAAATTAATGAGCAGGGTCAGCCTTTCATGTTACACCCAGAGCTACAGCCTATCCCTGGACAAGGTACCAGGGACAGCTTCTTCTGTCCAACCCACCCACCCCAATCCTTTCTTTTTTTTTTCTGGTTTAAAGATCCCAATGAGCCCAGGAGTGAAATGAGCGGGTCCAGCACGGGTCCAAACTCAGCTCTTTGTGTTTTTCCTACATCCCTCACAATAGGTTTCCAGAAAGTTGCAAAGCTCTAATTGCTCCTTTTCCGAATCCGTTGAGGTGCTGCCACCCATATTTGGTCTTTATTATTATTGTGAAATCGATTTTTTTTTTTTTCCCCCTCCCCCTTGGAATCACCGTGCTGAGATGATATATTATCTTAATCCACCACCAGATCTTTGTGTTCTTCTAAGACACCTTCCCAAAGAGGCTGCTGTATTTTGCAGGTGGCATCTAAGGCAACAAGCCTGACCATTGAAAGTGAGTGGGAAGCACCCAGTTCACTTCTTTGACCCAAAATTCCCTTCTACAGTAGGATAATAATAATAATAATAATAATAATAATAATAATAATAATAATAATAATATCATCTCCATTTCCATAAGGAAGAGGTGTCCATATAATCCAGTGAAGGGGGGTAAGGACAAGCAGGAGTTTGCAGAGAGGAGAAATCAGACCAAAAAATCAACTTCCCCATTAGTTTCATGCAGTTTCAGACATGGGTTATATATATATATATATATACACACATATTTGCTGCTGTAAATCCCCAATCTTGGCATCTTGAGTCCAGTCAAAGAAATGTTCATAGACAAAGGGTTAGAAGGAGAAAGGGAGCGTTTGGCTAGAGGTGCTAGGAAGAAAAACAAAGCAAACTGCAGGAAACCATTTCCAAACCACCTTATCGTTCTTTCTAATCCTGCTAGCAAGTTCTATCTGTCAGGGAAGAAGATGAAACGTGTAACAGATAGGAAATGGGAAGGAGGGGAGAGGGAGAAGAAGGAGAGGGAGAAGAAGGAGAGGGAGAAGAAGGAGAGGGAGAAGAAGGAGAGGGAGAAGAAGGAGAGGGAGAAGAAGGAGAGGGAGAAGAAGGAGAGGGAGAAGAAGGAGAGGGAGAAGAAGGAGAGGGAGAAGAAGGAGAGGGAGAAGAAGGAGAGGGAGAAGAAGGAGAGGGAGAAGAAGGAGAGGGAGAAGAAGGAGAGGGAGAAGAAGGAGAGGGAGAAGAAGGAGAGGGAGAAGAAGGAGAGGAGAAGAAGGAGAGGGAGAAGAAGGAGAGGGAGAAGAAGGAGAGGGAGAAGAAGGAGAGGGAGAAGAAGGAGAGGGAGAAGAAGGAGAGGGAGAAGAAGGAGAGGGAGAAGAAGGAGAGGGAGAAGAAGGAGAGGGAGAAGAAGGAGAGGGAGAAGAAGGAGAGGGAGAAGAAGGAGAGGGAGAAGAAGGAGAGGGAGAAGAAGGAGAGGGAGAAGAAGGAGAGGGAGAAGAAGGAGAGGGAGAAGAAGGAGAGGGAGAAGAAGGAGAGGGAGAAGAAGGAGAGGGAGAAGAAGGAGAGGGAGAAGAAGGAGAGGGAGAAGAAGGAGAGGGAGAAGAAGGAGAGGGAGAAGAAGGAGAGGGAGAAGAAGGAGAGGGAGGAGGAGGAGGAGAAGAAGGAGGAGAAGGAAAAGAAGAAGAAGGGGAAGAAGAAGGAGAAGAAGAATCCAGTGCTCATATTTGCAAAACACCCATTAATAAACGTTGCTCTGTTGCTGCTTTATTAAACAGATAATCCAACACTGTCACCTGTATCGATTTGTGGACTCCTGATGCTCTACGACTGGTTACGCAATGAAAGTTCATCCTCGATCTGTAGCCTGCGTCCTGGACTTAACTAATTCCTAATCTGATTGGAAGTTTGACTCTGTTAATTGAATTACGGTTAACGGGCCGAGGGGAGAGCGGCAGCCTCCTTGCCTGTCTCAAGACAGCCGCTCTCTTCGCATGCACAGAACCAGTAAACTCTGCTTTAAAACCACAGGAGCTCAAGAGGTGCTTTTAAAGGGGGAAGAAGGGGGGAGGGGAGGAAAAACAAAAACAAAACCGAAATCCTACCTGGGGTTTTAATTCCAGCCTCACAAAGTTGTCTTTTTTTTTTTTTTTTTCTCCCCAGGTTTTTTTTTTTTCCGCCTCGAATTTCTTTTCTCCTCTCTTCTCTCTCTCTTTCCTTTTTTATTTTCTTTTCCATTTCCTTTTTTATTTTCTTTTCCATTTCCTTTTTTATTTTCTTTTCCATTTCCTTTTTTTTTTTTTTCTCCTTTTTTTTTTTTTTTGTTTTTTTTTTTTTCTCCTTTTTCCTTTCTCTTCCTTTTGGATGAATTTCCTTTCTTCTCCACATCCTCCTCAGGCGTGTAATGGGGTTATTTTTACTTTCGGTTATCTAGCTTTATGAAGAATTGACACCACTCATACAGCTAGATAACCAAAGATAACAACCAACCCCTGAAGTCTACAGCATTAGCCGGGGAAAAAGCCAACCTCTTCTTCTCCAGGGGGGGCCGGGGAGGGGAGGGCGGGTAGGGGGTTGTGGGTGGGGGGAGAGCACACGGCTTTTAAGGGAGGAAAAACGAATTAAAAAAAATAAATATAAAAGAGGGGGGGGGGGGGGAAAGAAAGAGATGCAAATATTAGCAGCGAGATCCATACCATCACCACACAGCCACAGCAGTGGCCCTCTCCCTGCAACCCAGCCAGCCCAGGGCAAAGCTCTCCCCGAGCATCAATGGGACAGGCAGGATCAACCCACCCCCCAACCCCCCCATTTTCCCCCCCCCCTCCCTCCCTTCCAACCCATCTCGAAAAGCCAATTTTGGGCAGAATTACGGGATAACCGCGCA
>JAKCOZ010000669.1:58600-96253 GCA_022605955.1 Rallus limicola | reverse complement strand
TGTGGGGATGGGGGGGGGCTGGGGGGGTCCCTGGGGGGGGGGTCTTGGGGGGGGGATCTGGGGGGAGTCCCTCGGGGGGTGATTGGGGATTTGGGGGGGTCCCTGCGGGGGCTCTGGGGTCTGGGGGGGGGTCCCTGGGGGGGGTCCCTGGGAGCTGGGGGGGGGGGGAGGTCCCTGGGGGGGAGGGGGGGGGCTGGGGTGAGGTCTGGGGGGAGTCCCTGGGGGGGTGTTTGGGGATTGGGTGGGGGGGGGTGGGCTGGGAGGGTCCCTGGGGGGTCCCTGGGGTGTGTGTGGGGGGTTCCCTGGGAGCTGGGGGTCCCTGGGGTGGGGGGGGTCTGGGGGGACTCCCTGGGGGGGTGTTTGGGGGATTGGGGGGGGGGGGAGGCTGGGGGGGGGTCCCTGGGGGGGTCTCTGGGGTCTGGGGGGGTGGGGGGGTGTCCCTGGGGGGGGGGGTGTTTAGGAAGGGTGGGGGAGGGGCAGTGGGGCTTTGCCTGTTCAGGGAGGGAGGGGAGGTAGGGGGGGGGGCTGGGGGGGGGGGGGTTCTACCCCCCCCCCAGCCCCCCCCCCCCCCCCCCCCCCACAGGGCTGGAGCAGCACGTGGACTCAGAGGAGGTTTTGGGGTCCCAAGGTACCTGGGGGGGGGGGGGAGGGGAGGGGATGGGGGGGGGTAGCGTGGGGAGAGGGGTGACACAGCCTCTCCCCCCTCCCCTCCCCCCCCCCCAGGTCTCTGACTGGTCCCAGTTTGGGAAATCTCCAGGACAACGACCCCCCCTCCCCCTCCCCCCATTTGACCCCCCCCCCCCACTCTCCCCTCCCCCCATCCCTCCCCTCCCCCCCCCCCCCCAAGAGCTTTGCTGGGGGGGGGTGGGGTGGGGGAGGGGGGGGGCTTCTGAGGGGGGGATGGGAGGGGGGGGTTGTGGGGGGGGGGAGGTGGCTGGACCCCTCCCCCCTCCCCCCTTACCCTCCCCCAAAGACCCCTGTGTGTGGGGGGAGGGGTTGCAGCAGAGCAGCCCCTCCCCACTCCTCCCCCCTCTCCCCCCCCCCCCGGAACCCCCCCCTCCCCCCCCCCCCAAATAAAGGTCCCCACAGCAGCAGCTGCCTGAGTGGTGGGGGGAGGGGGGAAAGGGGGGGGGGGGCTACTGGGAGGCGCCCTGGGACCCCCCCCCGACCCCCCCCAGTGTTACTGGGAGGGGCCCTGGGACCCCCCCCGACCCCCCCAGTGCTACTGGGAGGCGCCCTGGGACCCCCCCCTGACCCCCCACTGCTACTGGGAGGGGCCCTAGGACCCCCCCTGACCCCCCCAGTGCTACTGGGAGGGGCCCTGGGACCCCCCCTGACCCCCCCAGTGTTACTGGGAGGGGCCCTGGGACCCCCCCCGACCCCCCCAGTGCTACTGGGAGGCGCCCTGGGACCCCCCCCCGACCCCTCCAGTGTTACTGGGAGGGGCCCTGGGACCCCCCCTGGACCCCCCCCAGTGTTACTGGGAGGGGCCCTGGGGACCCCCCCCGACCCCCCCAGTGCTACTGGGAGGGGCCCTGGGACCCCCCCCGACCCCCTCCAGTGTTACTGGGAGGGGCCCTGGGACCCCCCCTGACCCCTCCGAGTGTTACTGGGGAGGGGCCCTGGGACCCCCCCCTGACCCCCCCAGTGATACTGGGAGGGGCCCCATCCTGGAGCCCAGCGTGGGGTTTAGTGAGGGGTCAGGATGGACACAGGGACAGATGGACACAGACAGACAGACGGACACACAGACACAGACACATGGACAGACAGACACAGGGACAGACGGACACAGGGACACACGGAAAGACAGACAGACGGACACACGGACACAGGGACACAGGGACTCACAGACACAGGGACAGACAGACGGACACAGAGACACACGGACACAGGGACACGGACAGACAGAGACATGGACACAGGGACAGACAGACAGATGGACACACGGTCACAGGGACACACAGACGGACACACGGACACAGATGGACAGATGGACACATGGACACACAGACACATGGACACAGGGAGAGTCGGACACAGGGACACACGGACACAGGGACTGACGGACACAGGGACAGACGGACACACAGACACAGGGACAGACGGACACAGGGACAGACGGACACAGGGACAGACGGACACACAGACCCAGGGACAGACGGACACAGGGACAGACGGACACAGGGACAGACAGACACAGGGACAGACGGACACAGGGGACAGACGGACACAGGGATTCAAACACCGGTGCTGGGGTGACTCTGGTGCCGTGGGGGGTGCAGTGGCCCCGTCCTGGAGCCTGGTGTGGGGTGTGGTGAGGGACGGGGACGGACACACGGACAGACGGACACAGGGACAGATGGACACAGGGACAGATGGACACAGGGACAGACGGACACAGGGACAGATGGGACACAGGGACACAGGGACACACGGACAGACAGACACACAGACAGACACAGGGACACACAGACAGACACAGGGACACAGGGACACACGGACAGACAGACACACAGACAGACACAGGGACAGACGGACACAGAGACTCACAGACACAGGGACACACGGAAAAGGGACACATGGACACAGGGACACATGGACACACGGACAGACAGACACAGGGACACAGGGACAGAGGGACACACAGACACACGGACATATAGACACACGGACACAGGGACACACGGACAGACAGACACACGGACACAGCGACACACGGACACAGGGACACACGGAAAAGGGACACATGGACACAGGGACATACGGACAGACAGACACAGGGACTGACAGACAGACGGACACAGGGACAGACAGACAGACAGACACACGGACAGACACACGGACACAGGGACATACGGACACATGGACAGATGGGCACACAGACAGACAGACAGACACAGGGACACATGGAAAAGGGACACACGGACACAGGGACAGACAGAGGGACACAGGGACACATGGACACAGGGACACATGGACAGACGGACACAGGGACACACGGACATATAGACACACGGACACAGGGACACACGGACAGACCGACACAGAGACACATGGACACAGGGACACGGACACAGGGACAGACAGACACAGGGACAGACAGACAGACGGACACAGGGACACACGGACAGACCGACACAGAGACACATGGACACAGGGACACGGACACAGGGACAGACACATGGACACAGGGACAGATGGACACAGGGACACAGGGACAGACGGACAGACAGACATAGGGGACACACGGACACAGGGACAGACCGACAGACAGACAGAGGGACACACGGGCAGACAGACACATGGACACAGGGACACATGTACACAGGGACATGGACAGACGGACACACGGACACAGGGACACACGGACAGACCGACACAGAGACACATGGACACAGGGACACGGACACAGGGGACAGACAGACAGACACACGGACACAGGGACACATGGACACAGGGACAGACGGGACACATGGACACAGGGACAGACGGACAGACAGACACAGGGACACACAGGGACACATGGAAAAGGGACACACGGACACACTGACAGAGGGGACACACGGACAGACCGACACAGAGACACATGGACACGGACACAGGGACAGACACATGGACACAGGGACAGACAGACAGACACATGGACACAGGGACAGATGGACACACAGACACAGGGACAGACGGACAGACAGACACAGGGACACACGGACACAGGGACACACAGACACAGGGACACATGGAAAAGGGACACACGGACACAGGGACAGACTGACAGACAGACAGAGGGACACATGGACAGACCGACACAGAGACACATGGACACAGGGACATGGACACAGGGACAGACACATGGACACAGGGACAGACAGACACACGGACACACGGACACAGGGACACAGGGACAGACGGACACATGGACACAGGGACAGACAGACATAGGGACACACAGGGACACATGGAAAAACCGACAGACAGACAGAGGGACACACGGACAGACAGACACATGGACATGGACAGACGGACACAGGGACAGATGGACACACGGACACAGGGACATATAGACACAAGGACACATGGAAAAGGGACACACGGACAGACTGACAGATAGACAGAGGGACACAGGGACAGACGGACATATAGACACACGGACACAGGGACATGGACAGACGGACACAGGGACACATGGACGTATAGACACACGGACACAGGGACAGACACAGGGACATATAGACACACGGACACAGGGACACATGGAAAAGGGACACACGGACAGACTGACAGACAGAGGGACACAGGGACAGACGGACATATAGACACACGGACACAGGGACATGGACAGACGGACACAGGGACACACGGACACAGGGACATATAGACACACGGACACAGGGACAGACAGACAGACACACGGACACAGGGACAGACACACAGACACAGGGACAGACACACGGACACAGGGACAGACACACGGACCCGGACTCAGCCCTGTGACGTGCTGGGGTGACCCCAACACCCTGTAGCCAGGACGGAACCACCGGAGTTGCCGAAGGGGCGCGACGGGAGGAGCCAGGCCAGTGCTGGCGGGGTGGGGGGGGTGTGAGAGAGGCCTGATTTGCATATGATTTGCATGTAATTATATATTTATATTTATACAGGGACAGCAGCGGCCTCGGCGGCGCCTCCTCTGGGTTTAAAAATGCAAAATACAGATTTCCCTATGAACAGACCCAAAACTGTACAGACACCCCCCACCCCCACCCCCACGCCACCGCCGCCGCCGCCGCGGGGCAACCGCGCCCACCAAAGGGGGGGGGACGACAACACCGGGTGTTGGGGAGCCCTGGGGTGGGTGGAGAGACCCCCCCCTATCCTTCCCCTGGCACACAGCCCTTCCCCATGTGTGTGTCCCCCCCCTACACCCCAAAATTCTCCCTCCCTGGGATTGGGGAGGGAGGGGAAGGGGTGTTGGGGGGGGGAAAGTGAGGCAGAGGTAACACCGGGAGCCCCCAGGAGGGTGACGAGTCGGGCAAGGGTTTGGTTCACCTGTAGGACCCTGCGAGGAGGGGGAACAACACCACCACCGGGTGTTGGGGAGCCCTGGGGCGGGTGGAGAGACCCCCCCCTATCCTTCCCCTGGCACACAACCCTTCCCCCTGTGGGTACCCACCCCCTACACCCCAAAATTCTCCCTCCCTGGGATTGGGGAGGGAGGGGAAGGGGTGTTGGGGGGGGGGGAGTGAGGCAGAGGTAACACCGGGAGCCCCCAGGAGGGTGACGAGTCGGGCAAGGGTTTGGTTCACCTGTAGGAGGGGGAACAACACCACCACCGGGTGTTGGGGAGCCCTGGGGTGGGTGGAGAGACCCCCCCCATCCTTCCCCTGGCACACAACCCTTCCCCCTGTGTGTACCCACCCCCTACACCCCAAAATTCTCCCTCCCTGGGACTGGGGAGGGAGGGGAAGGGGTGTTGGGGGGGGGAGTGAGGCAGAGGTAACACCCCTGGAGCCCCCAGGAGGGTGACGAGTCGGGCAAGGGTTTGGTTCACCTGTAGGACCCTGTTGTGGATATATTTGGGAGAGGGGTTGGGGGGGGGAAATGGGGTGGGGGGGATGTCCCTTTCTTTGGAAGGGTCACCCCCAAATTTGTGAGCACCCCAACTCCTGGATGGGGGGGGCAGCCAACCCCCTCCAACACCCCGAATTCCCACCCCCGTGGCCACGACGGCGTCACCGGGATGGGGGTGGGATGGGGTGGGGGAACTCACTCCCTTCCTTGGTAGGGTCACCCCCAAATTCCTGAGCACCCCAACTCCTGGATGGGGTGGGTGGCATCCAACCCCCACTCCCCAACACCCCCCAAATTCCCACCCCCGTGGCCATGATGCCGTCACCATGATGGGGGTGGGAGGGAACTCACTCTCTTCCTTGGTAGGGTCACCCCCAATTCAGGAGCACCCCAAATCCTGGATGGGGGGGCAGGCAACCCCCTCCAACACCCCAAATTCCCACCCCCGTGGCCACGACGGCGTCACCAGGATGGGGGTGGGATGGGGGTGGGATGGGGGTGGGGGAACTCACTCCCTTCCTTGGAAGGGTCACCCCCAAATTCCTGAGCACCCCAACTCCTGGATGGGGTGGGTGGCATCCAACCCCCACTCCCCAACACACCCCAAGCTCCCACCCTGTGGTCCCGATGCCCTCACCGGGATGGGGGTGGGATTGGGGTGGGGGAACTCACTCCCTTCCTTGGTAGGGTCACCCCCAATTCAGGAGCACCCCAACTCCTGGATGGGGGGGCAGGCAACCCCCTCCAACCCCCCAAATTCCCACCCCCGTGGCCACGACACCGTCACCAGGATGGGGGTGGGGGGAACCCACTCCCTTCCTTGGAAGGGTCACCCCCAAATTTGTGAGCACCCCAACTCCTGGATGGGGGGGCAGCCAACCCCCTCCAACACCCCAAATTCCCACCCCCGTGGCCACAACACCGTCACCAGGATGGGTGTGGGTGTCACCACTGCCCTCTCCCCAAACGAACCACGACCGCGGCATCACCGGCGCCACCCCAAAACCTCAGAGTGGGGGGTGGGGGGTGGGGAGGGGGTAAGTGGGGGAAGGGGAGGGGAAGTGGGGGGGGATGGATCAGTCCTGACCCCCTCTCCCCATCACCGGCGGCTGCGTAACCGGGATCTAAAGCGGGTTGGAAACACCTCAGCAAGCGCAAGACAAACTGGGTCCTCACGGCACCGCGGGGGCACCGGGGGCACCCGGAGCTTTCCGGAACCCCAGGAGGAAAGCGAGGAGGAGGCTACGTTTCCCTTTGGTGTCCTTCCTCTTCCTTTTCTTCCTCTTCTTCCTCTTCCTCTTCCTCTTCTTCCTCTTCCCTTAGGAGACGGCGGGATCCTTGGGTTTGGGTGGCTCAGTCCCGGCGAGCAGGGCGATGGTGGGGTCCTCGGCGCCCTCGGTGCCGTCGGTGAAGTAGGGCCCCTCGCCCAGCTCGAAGAAGATGGGGAGGTCACCGCCGCCGCCGCCGCCGCCGCCACCCACGTCCACGGTGCTGGAGTCCACCAGGAAGAGCGGCTGCGCCGTGTAGTGCACCAGCTGCTTCCCTGCAACCGGAGCCGGGGAGGGGGGGGAAGGAGGCTGTGGTAGGGGTGGTGCTGCACGGCACACGTGGCGCGGCGCGGCGCGGCGCGGCATGGCATGGCATGGCATGGCACATGTGGCACAGCACAGCATGGCATGGCATGGCATGGCACATGTGGCACAGCATGGCACGGCATGGCATGGCATGCACGGTACCTAAGGAGCATGGCACAGCATGGCACACATGGCACACATGGCACCCATGGCACACACAGCACACACGGCACACATGGCACACATGGCACCCATGGCACCCACGGCACACATGGCACACACAGCACATGGCACACAGGGCACACACAGCACACATGGCACCCATGGCACACACAGCACACACAGCACACATGGCACACATGGCACCCATGGCACGCATGGCACACACAGCACACATGGCACCCATGGCACACACAGCACACACAGCACACATGGCACACATGGCACCCATGGCACGCATGGCACACACAGCACACATGGCACACACAGCACACATGGCACCCACGGCACACATGGCACCCACGGCACACATGGCACACATGGCACACAGGGTACCCATGGCACACACGGCACACAGGGCACCCACAGCACACAGGGCACACATGGCACACAGGGCACCCATGGCACCCATGGCACACACGGCACCCATGGCTCACATGGCACCCACGGCACACATGGTACACACAGCACATGGCACACAGGGCACACAGGGCACCCATGGCATGCATGGCACACAGGGCACACACAGCACATATGGCATGGCATGCATGGCACACATGGTACCCACAGCGCATGGCATGCATGGCACACACGGCACACACAGCACACATGGCACACACAGCACACATGGCACACATGGCACACATGGCACACACAGCACACATGGCACACACAGCACACATGGCAACCACAGCACACATGGCACACATGGCACACATGGCACACATGGCACCCATGGTACACATGGCACACATGGCACCCATGGCACGCATGGCACACACGGCACACATGGCACACACGGCACACATGGCACACATGGCACACATGGCACACATGGCTCACATGGCACCCACGGCACACATGGCACCCACGGCACACAGGGCACACATGGCACACAGGGCACCCATGGCACACATGGCACACACGGCACACATGGCACCCATGGCACCCATGGCACCCATGGCACCCATGGCTCACATGGCACCCACGGCACACATGGTACACACAGCACATGCACACAGGGCACCCATGGCATGCATGGCACACAGGGCACACACAGCACATATGGCATGGCATGCATGGCACACATGGCACGCATGGCACACATGGCACACAGGGCACACACGGCACACACGGCACCCATGGTACACATGGCACACAGGGCACACAGGGCACCCACGGCACGCATGGCACACACATGGCACACACGGCACCCATGGTACACATGGCTCACATGGCACCCATGGCACACATGGCACACACGGCACACACAGCACACATGGCACACACGGCACCCATGGCACACACGGCACACATGGCTCACATGGCACACATGGCACGCATGGCACACATGGCATGCCATGGCATGGCACACATGCAACACACGGTACCCACAGCGCATGGCACGCATGGCACACATGGCTCACATGGCACACACCACACATGGCACACACGGCACACACAGCACACATGGCACACATGGTACTCATGGCACATGTGGCATGCATGGCACACACATCACACATGGCATGGCATGGCACCCATGGTACACACAGCACATGGCACGCATGGCACGCATGGCACACATCACACATGGCACACACAGCATGCATGATACATATGGCACACACATCACACATGGCACGCATGGCACGCATGGCACACATCACACATGGCACACACATCACATGGCATGCATGGCACCCATGGCACACACAGCATGCATGGCACACATGGCACACATGGCACATGGCACGCACAGCATGCATAGCATGGCATGGCAAGGCACACACGGTACCCACAGCACATGGCACACAGGGCACCCATGGCACGCATGGCACACACAGCACACATCGCACACACGGCACACACGGCACACATGGCACACAGGGCACACATGGCACCCACGGCACCCATGGCACACACGGCACCCATGGCACACATGGCACACATGGTACACATGGTACACACAGCACATGGCACACAGGGCACACAGGGCACCCATGGCACGCATGGCACACACAGCACACACAGCACCCATGGCATGGCACAGCATGGCAAACATGGTACCCACAGCGCATGGCATGCATGGCACACATGGCACACACAGCACACATGGCACACACAGCACACATGGCACACATGGCACACACGGCACCCATGGCACGCATGGCACACATGGCACACAGGGCACACAGGGCACCCACGGCACACATGGCTCACATGGCACACACGGCACACATGGCACACATGGCTCACATGGCACCCATGGCACACAGGGCTCACATGGCACCCATGGCACACAGGGCTCACATGGCACACATGGCACACAGGGCTCACATGGCACACATGGCACCCACGGCACACATGGCTCACACAGCACATGGCACACAGGGCACACACAGCACCCATGGCACGCATGGCACACAGGGCACACACAGCACACATGGCGTGGCATAGCATGGCACACATGGTACCCACAGTGCATGGCATGCATGGCACACATGGCACACATGGCACACACGGCACACATGGCACACACGGCACACATGGCTCACATGGCACACATGGCACGCATGGCACACATGGCATGCCATGGCATGGCACACATGCAACACACGGTACCCACAGCGCATGGCACGCATGGCACACATGGCTCACATGGCACACACCACACATGGCACACACGGCACACACAGCACACATGGCACACATGGTACTCATGGCACATGTGGCATGCATGGCACACACATCACACATGGCATGGCATGGCACCCATGGTACACACAGCACATGGCACGCATGGCACGCATGGCACACATCACACATGGCACACACAGCATGCATGATACATATGGCACACACATCACACATGGCACCCATGGCACGCATGGCACGCATGGCACACATCACACATGGCACACACATCACATGGCATGCATGGCACCCATGGCACACACAGCATGCATGGCACACATGGCACACATGGCACATGGCACGCACAGCATGCATAGCATGGCATGGCAAGGCACACACGGTACCCACAGCACATGGCACACAGGGCACCCATGGCACGCATGGCACACACAGCACACATCGCACACACGGCACACACGGCACACATGGCACACAGGGCACACATGGCACCCACGGCACGCATGGCACACACGGCACACATGGCACACATGGCACACATGGCACCCACGGCACCCATGGCACACACGGCACCCATGGCACACATGGCACACATGGTACACATGGCACACATGGCACCCACGGCACCCATGGCACACACGGCACCCATGGCACACATGGCACACATGGTACACACAGCACATGGCACACAGGGCACACAGGGCACCCATGGCACGCATGGCACACACAGCACACACAGCACCCATGGCATGGCACAGCATGGCAAACATGGTACCCACAGCGCATGGCATGCATGGCACACATGGCACCCACGGCACACATGGCACACACAGCACACATGGCACACATGGCACACAGGGCACACAGGGCACCCATGGCACGCATGGCACACATGGCACACACAGCACACATGGCACACATGGCACTCATGGCACACACAGCACACATGGCACCCATGGCACACACAGCACACATGGCACACATGGCACACATGGTACACATGGCACACACAGCTCACATGGCACACACAGCACACATGGCACCCATGGCACCCACGGCACACATGGCACACACAGCACATGGCACACAGGGCACACACAGCACACATGGCTCACACAGCACATGGCACACAGGGCACACACAGCACCCATGGCACGCATGGCACACAGGGCACACACAGCACACATGGCGTGGCATAGCATGGCACACATGGTACCCACAGTGCATGGCATGCATGGCACACATGGCACACATGGCACACACGGCACACATGGCACACACGGCACACATGGCACCCATGGCACACATGGCACGCATGGCACACATGGCATGCCATGGCATGGCACACATGCAACACACGGTACCCACAGCGCATGGCACGCATGGCACACATGGCTCACATGGCACACACCACACATGGCACACACGGCACACACAGCACACATGGCACACATGGTACTCATGGCACATGTGGCATGCATGGCACACACATCACACATGGCATGGCATGGCACCCATGGTACACACAGCACATGGCACGCATGGCACGCATGGCACACATCACACATGGCACACACAGCATGCATGATACATATGGCACACACATCACACATGGCACCCATGGCACGCATGGCACGCATGGCACACATCACACATGGCACACACAGCATGCATGATACATATGGCACACACATCACACATGGCACCCATGGCACGCATGGCACGCATGGCACACATCACACATGGCACACACATCACATGGCATGCATGGCACCCATGGCACACACAGCATGCATGGCACACATGGCACATGGCACGCACAGCATGCATAGCATGGCATGGCAAGGCACACACGGTACCCACAGCACATGGCACACAGGGCACCCATGGCACGCATGGCACACACAGCACACATCGCACACACGGCACACACGGCACACATGGCACACAGGGCACACATGGCACACACGGCACACATGGCACACATGGCACACATGGCACCCACGGCACCCATGGCACACACGGCACCCATGGCACACATGGCACACATGGTACACACAGCACATGGCACACAGGGCACACAGGGCACCCATGGCACGCATGGCACACACAGCACACACAGCACCCATGGCATGGCACAGCATGGCAAACATGGTACCCACAGCGCATGGCATGCATGGCACACATGGCACCCACGGCACACATGGCACACACAGCACACATGGCACACATGGCACACAGGGCACACAGGGCACCCATGGCACGCATGGCACACATGGCACACACAGCACACATGGCACACATGGCACTCATGGCACACACAGCACACATGGCACCCATGGCACACACAGCACACATGGCACACATGGCACACATGGTACACATGGCACACACAGCTCACATGGCACACACAGCACACATGGCACCCATGGCACCCACGGCACACATGGCACACACAGCACATGGCACACAGGGCACACACAGCACACATGGCTCACACAGCACATGGCACACAGGGCACACACAGCACCCATGGCACGCATGGCACACAGGGCACACACAGCACACATGGCGTGGCATAGCATGGCACACATGGTACCCACAGTGCATGGCATGCATGGCACACATGGCACACACAGCATGCATGGCACACATGGCACACATGGCACATGGCACGCACAGCATGCATAGCATGGCATGGCAAGGCACACACGGTACCCACAGCACATGGCACACAGGGCACCCATGGCACGCATGGCACACACATCACACATCGCACACACGGCACACACGGCACACATGGCACACAGGGCACACATGGCACCCACGGCACCCATGGCACACACGGCACCCATGGCACACATGGCACACATGGCACCCACGGCACCCATGGCACACACGGCACCCATGGCACACATGGCACACATGGTACACATGGTACACACAGCACATGGCACACAGGGCACACAGGGCACCCATGGCACGCATGGCACACACAGCACACACAGCACCCATGGCATGGCACAGCATGGCAAACATGGTACCCACAGCGCATGGCATGCATGGCACACATGGCACACACAGCACACATGGCACACACAGCACACATGGCACACATGGCACACACGGCACCCATGGCACGCATGGCACACATGGCACACAGGGCACACAGGGCACCCACGGCACACATGGCTCACATGGCACACACGGCACACATGGCACACATGGCTCACATGGCACCCATGGCACACAGGGCTCACATGGCACCCATGGCACACAGGGCTCACATGGCACACATGGCACCCACGGCACACATGGCTCACACAGCACATGGCACACAGGGCACACACAGCACCCATGGCACGCATGGCACACAGGGCACACACAGCACACATGGCGTGGCATAGCATGGCACACATGGTACCCACAGTGCATGGCATGCATGGCACACATGGCACACATGGCACACACGGCACACATGGCACACACGGCACACATGGCTCACATGGCACACATGGCACGCATGGCACACATGGCATGCCATGGCATGGCACACATGCAACACACGGTACCCACAGCGCATGGCACGCATGGCACACATGGCTCACATGGCACACACCACACATGGCACACACGGCACACACAGCACACATGGCACACATGGTACTCATGGCACATGTGGCATGCATGGCACACACATCACACATGGCATGGCATGGCACCCATGGTACACACAGCACATGGCACGCATGGCACGCATGGCACACATCACACATGGCACACACAGCATGCATGATACATATGGCACACACATCACACATGGCACCCATGGCACGCATGGCACGCATGGCACACATCACACATGGCACACACAGCATGCATGATACATATGGCACACACATCACACATGGCACCCATGGCACGCATGGCACGCATGGCACACATCACACATGGCACACACATCACATGGCATGCATGGCACCCATGGCACACACAGCATGCATGGCACACATGGCACATGGCACGCACAGCATGCATAGCATGGCATGGCAAGGCACACACGGTACCCACAGCACATGGCACACAGGGCACCCATGGCACGCATGGCACACACAGCACACATCGCACACACGGCACACACGGCACACATGGCACACAGGGCACACATGGCACACACGGCACACATGGCACACACGGCACCCATGGCACACATGGCACACATGGCACCCACGGCACCCATGGCACACACGGCACCCATGGCACACATGGCACACATGGTACACACAGCACATGGCACACAGGGCACACAGGGCACCCATGGCACGCATGGCACACACAGCACACACAGCACCCATGGCATGGCACAGCATGGCAAACATGGTACCCACAGCGCATGGCATGCATGGCACACATGGCACCCACGGCACACATGGCACACACAGCACACATGGCACACATGGCACACAGGGCACACAGGGCACCCATGGCACGCATGGCACACATGGCACACACAGCACACATGGCACACATGGCACTCATGGCACACACAGCACACATGGCACCCATGGCACACACAGCACACATGGCACACATGGCACACATGGTACACATGGCACACACAGCTCACATGGCACACACAGCACACATGGCACCCATGGCACCCACGGCACACATGGCACACACAGCACATGGCACACAGGGCACACACAGCACACATGGCTCACACAGCACATGGCACACAGGGCACACACAGCACCCATGGCACGCATGGCACACAGGGCACACACAGCACACATGGCGTGGCATAGCATGGCACACATGGTACCCACAGTGCATGGCATGCATGGCACACATGGCACACATGGCACACACGGCACACATGGCACACACGGCACACATGGCACCCATGGCACACATGGCACGCATGGCACACATGGCATGCCATGGCATGGCACACATGCAACACACGGTACCCACAGCGCATGGCACGCATGGCACACATGGCTCACATGGCACACACCACACATGGCACACACGGCACACACAGCACACATGGCACACATGGTACTCATGGCACATGTGGCATGCATGGCACACACATCACACATGGCATGGCATGGCACCCATGGTACACACAGCACATGGCACGCATGGCACGCATGGCACACATCACACATGGCACACACAGCATGCATGATACATATGGCACACACATCACACATGGCACCCATGGCACGCATGGCACGCATGGCACACATCACACATGGCACACACAGCATGCATGATACATATGGCACACACATCACACATGGCACCCATGGCACGCATGGCACGCATGGCACACATCACACATGGCACACACATCACATGGCATGCATGGCACCCATGGCACACACAGCATGCATGGCACACATGGCACATGGCACGCACAGCATGCATAGCATGGCATGGCAAGGCACACACGGTACCCACAGCACACACAGCACACACCACATGGCACACAGGGCACCCATGGCACGCATGGCACACACAGCACACATCGCACACACGGCACACACGGCACACATGGCACACAGGGCACACATGGCACCCACGGCACGCATGGCACACACGGCACACATGGCACACATGGCACACATGGCACCCACGGCACCCATGGCACACACGGCACCCATGGCACACATGGCACACATGGTACACACAGCACATGGCACACAGGGCACACAGGGCACCCATGGCACGCATGGCACACACAGCACACACAGCACCCATGGCATGGCACAGCATGGCAAACATGGTACCCACAGCGCATGGCATGCATGGCACACATGGCACCCACGGCACACATGGCACACACAGCACACATGGCACACATGGCACACAGGGCACACAGGGCACCCATGGCACGCATGGCACACATGGCACACACAGCACACATGGCACACATGGCACTCATGGCACACACAGCACACATGGCACCCATGGCACACACAGCACACATGGCACACATGGCACACATGGTACACATGGCACACACAGCTCACATGGCACACACAGCACACATGGCACCCATGGCACCCACGGCACACATGGCACACACAGCACATGGCACACAGGGCACACACAGCACACATGGCTCACACAGCACATGGCACACAGGGCACACACAGCACCCATGGCACGCATGGCACACAGGGCACACACAGCACACATGGCGTGGCATAGCATGGCACACATGGTACCCACAGTGCATGGCATGCATGGCACACATGGCACACATGGCACACACGGCACACATGGCACACACGGCACACATGGCTCACATGGCACACATGGCACGCATGGCACACATGGCATGCCATGGCATGGCACACATGCAACACACGGTACCCACAGCGCATGGCACGCATGGCACACATGGCTCACATGGCACACACCACACATGGCACACACGGCACACACAGCACACATGGCACACATGGTACTCATGGCACATGTGGCATGCATGGCACACACATCACACATGGCATGGCATGGCACCCATGGTACACACAGCACATGGCACGCATGGCACGCATGGCACACATCACACATGGCACACACAGCATGCATGATACATATGGCACACACATCACACATGGCACCCATGGCACGCATGGCACGCATGGCACACATCACACATGGCACACACAGCATGCATGATACATATGGCACACACATCACACATGGCACCCATGGCACGCATGGCACGCATGGCACACATCACACATGGCACACACATCACATGGCATGCATGGCACCCATGGCACACACAGCATGCATGGCACACATGGCACATGGCACGCACAGCATGCATAGCATGGCATGGCAAGGCACACACGGTACCCACAGCACATGGCACACAGGGCACCCATGGCACGCATGGCACACACAGCACACATCGCACACACGGCACACACGGCACACATGGCACACAGGGCACACATGGCACACACGGCACACATGGCACACACGGCACCCATGGCACACATGGCACACATGGCACCCACGGCACCCATGGCACACACGGCACCCATGGCACACATGGCACACATGGTACACACAGCACATGGCACACAGGGCACACAGGGCACCCATGGCACGCATGGCACACACAGCACACACAGCACCCATGGCATGGCACAGCATGGCAAACATGGTACCCACAGCGCATGGCATGCATGGCACACATGGCACCCACGGCACACATGGCACACACAGCACACATGGCACACATGGCACACAGGGCACACAGGGCACCCATGGCACGCATGGCACACATGGCACACACAGCACACATGGCACACATGGCACTCATGGCACACACAGCACACATGGCACCCATGGCACACACAGCACACATGGCACACATGGCACACATGGTACACATGGCACACACAGCTCACATGGCACACACAGCACACATGGCACCCATGGCACCCACGGCACACATGGCACACACAGCACATGGCACACAGGGCACACACAGCACACATGGCTCACACAGCACATGGCACACAGGGCACACACAGCACCCATGGCACGCATGGCACACAGGGCACACACAGCACACATGGCGTGGCATAGCATGGCACACATGGTACCCACAGTGCATGGCATGCATGGCACACATGGCACACATGGCACACACGGCACACATGGCACACACGGCACACATGGCACCCATGGCACACATGGCACGCATGGCACACATGGCATGCCATGGCATGGCACACATGCAACACACGGTACCCACAGCGCATGGCACGCATGGCACACATGGCTCACATGGCACACACCACACATGGCACACACAGCACACACAGCACACATGGCACACATGGTACTCATGGCACATGTGGCATGCATGGCACACACATCACACATGGCATGGCAAGGCACACACGGTACCCACAGCACATGGCACGCATGGCACGCATGGCACACATGGCACCCATGGCACACACATCACACATGGCATGGCATGGCACACACAGTACACACAGCACATGGCACACATGGCACACATGGCACACACGGTACACACAGCGCATGGCACGCATGGCACACATGGCACAGTATGGCACGCATGGCATCCATGGTACCCACAGCACAAGTCACACATGGCACTCACAGCACACATGGCACACATGGCACCCATGGCACACACAGCACACACAGCATATATTGCATGGCATGGTATGGCAGACAAGGCATGGCAGACATGGCACACATGGTACACATGGCACCCACAGCACATATGGCATGGCATGGCAGACATGGCACACACATCACACATGGCATGGCATGGCACACAGGGTACACACAGCGCATGGCACACATGGCACACATGGCACAGTATGGCACGCATGGCACCCATGGTACCCACAGCCCACATGGCACACACAGCACATATGGCATGGCATGGCACACATGGCACCCATGGCACACACATCACACATGGCACCCACAGCACACATGGCATGGCATGGCACACATGGCACACATGGCCCACACATCACACATGGCATGGCATGGCACACACAGTACACACAGCACATGGCACACATGGCACACATGGCACACACGGTACACACAGCGCATGGCACGCATGGCACACATGGCACAGTATGGCACGCATAGCATCCATGGTACCCACAGCACAAGTCACACATGGCAGACATGGCACACATGGCACCCACAGCACATATGGCATGGCATGGCAGACATGGCACACACATCACACATGGCATGGCATGGCACACAGGGTACACACAGCGCATGGCACGCATGGCACACATGGCACAGTATGGCACGCATGGCACCCATGGTACCCACAGCCCACATGGCACACACAGCACATATGGCATGGCATGGCAGACATGGCACACATGGCACCCACAGCACACATGGCATGGCATGGCACACATGGCACCCATGGCACACACATCACACATGGCACCCACAGCACACATGGCACACACAGCACCTATGGCACACATGGCACATACGGCACAGTGTGGCACGCATGGCATCCACGGTACCCACAGCACACATGGCACACACAGCACCTATGGCACACATGGCACACGTGGCACCCATGGCACAGACAACCCGATGCTGGGATGGGAGCAGTGGGAGCAGTGGGAAGCACTGTGCTTTCCTGGCACGGCACAGATGGCAAATGCCAAGATGGGAATGATGGGTGGCACGGGTGGCATGGTTGCCTGTGCCACCCATCATTCCCATCTTGGCGTTGGCATAGGTGGCACTGCCCTTTCCAGGCATGGCAAGGGTGGCACAGGCAACCCAACACCAGGGTGGGAGCCATGGGTGGCACTGCCCTCTCCAGGCTTGGCACACACAGCTGGTGGGACACTGGGAGTGAGGGCTGGGATACGGCATGTGGAAGTGCTGGGATGATGGAAAAGCCCTTGGCTGGGTGCTGAGCCACGTCCCACCAGTGCTGGGGACCCCCTGCTGCCCTGGGCAGCCCATCCATCCTGGATCCCCTCCTGGATCCCCTCCTGGGTCCCATCCCATCCTGGATCCCTCCATCCAGGCACCCCCAGAGCTCAGCTGTCCCACTAGTGCCAGGGTCCCCTCTGCTGCCCTGGGCAGCCCATCCATCCTGGATCCCATCCTGGATCCCATCCCATCCTGGATCCCCCCATCCAGGCACCCCCAGAGCTCAGCCGTCCCACCAGTGCCAGGGTCCCCACTGCTGCCCCAGGCATCCCATCCATCCTGGATCCCATCCTGGATCCTATCCTGGATCCCCCCATCCAGGCACCCCCGTAGCTCAGCCAACCCACTGGTGTTGGGATCCCCTGCTGCCCTGGGCAGCCCATCCATCCTGGATCCCCTCCTGGATCCCCTCCTGGGTCCCATCCCATCCTGGATCCCTCCATCCAGGCACCCCCAGAGCTCAGCCGTCCCACCAGTGCCAGGGTCCCCACTGCTGCCCCAGGCATCCCATCCATCCTGGATCCCATCCTGGATCCTATCCTGGATCCCCCCATCCAGGCACCCCCGTAGCTCAGCCAACCCACTGGTGTTGGGATCCCCTGCTGCCCTGGGCAGCCCATCCATCCTGGATCCCATCCTGGATCCCATCCTGGATCCCATCCTGGATCCGATCCCATCCTGGATTCCCTCCCATCCTGGATCCCCCCATCCAGGCACCCCTGTGGCTCAGCCAACCCACTGGTGCTGGGATCCCCTACTGCGCCAGGCAGCCCATCCATCCTGGATCCCATCCTGGATCCCATCCTGGATCCCCCCATCCAGGCACCCTTGTGGCTCAGCCAACCCCACTGGTGCCAGGGAGCCCTGTGCTGGATCTGGGCAGCCTGTGCCACAGCCGGGCAGCCTGTGCCAGAGCCAGGCAGCTTGTGCCAGAGCTGGGCACCTTGTGCCAGAGCTGGGCAGCCAGTGCTGGAGCCGGGCAGCCTTTGCTGGAGCCAGGAAGCCTGTGCCAGAGCTGGGAAGCTCATGCCAGAGCCGGGAAGCTCATGCCAGAGCCAGGCAGCCCGTACCAGAGCTCAGCAGCCTGTGCCAGAGCCAGGCAGCCAGAGCCAGGCAGCCCGTGCCAGAGCCAGGCAGCCTGTGCCAGAGCTGGGAAGCCTGTGCCAGAGCCAGGCAGCCCATGATGGAGCTGGGAAGCCCATGTCAGAGCTGGGAAACCTGTGCCAGAGCTGGGCAGCTTGTGCCACAGCCAGGAAGCCTGTGCTGGAGCTGAGCAGCCCGTGCCAGAGCCAGGCAGCCTATACCAGAGCTGAGCAGCCTGTGCCAGAGCTGGGAAGCCGGTGCCGGAGCCAGGCAGCCTGTGCCAGAGCTGGACAGCTTGTGCCAGAGCCAGGCAGCCGGTGTCAGAGCCAGGCAGCCGGTGCCAGAGCCGAGCAGCCAGTGCCAGAGCCAGGCAGCCTGTGCCAGAGCCAGGCAGCCGGTGCCAGAGCTGGACAGCTTGTGCCAGAGCCGGGCAGCTGGTGCCAAAGCCGAGCAGCTGGTGCCAGATCCGGGCAGCCGGTGATAAGAGTCAGGAAGCCGGTGCCAGAGCCAGGCAGTCATTGCTGGAGCCAGGCAGCCTGTGCCAGAGCCAGGCAGCCAATGCCAGAGCCAGGCAGCCTGTTCCAGAGCTGGACAGCTTGTGCCAGAGCCAGGCAGCCGGTGCCAGAGCCAGGCAGCTTGTGCCAGAGCCGAGCAGCCTGTGCCAGAGCCGAGCAGCCTGTGCCAGAGCCAGGCAGCCGGTGCTGGAGCCAGGCAGCCGGTGTCAGAGCCGAGCAGCCTGTGCCTGAGCCAGGCAGCTGGTGCCAAAGCCGAGCAGCCGGTGCCAGAGCTGGACAGCTTGTGCCAGAGCCAGGCAACTGGTGCCAGAGCCGAGCAGCTGGTGCTAGAGCCAGGCAGCTGGTGCCAGAGCCGAGCAGCTGGTGCTAGAGCCAGGCACCTGCCTGGAGATGCCGCCGGTACCTGTGTCCGCCGTGCCCGGCTCCGTCTCCGAAGGCTTCTGCTGCTCCTGGGACGTGAGGAGATCCTGGATCTGGAGGGGGAGAAGGAACAGGGAGGGGAGGGAGGGGTGGTTGGTAAGTGCCTCAGCCCCCCGGCAAAATCCCTAGGGAGACCCCCCTGCCGGCACCCTGGAACTGGTGTCCCCGGGGGAAGGAGGCGCTGGGAATGCTGGTCCCAGTTGGCCAAGTTCAGTGGGATCTGCTGGGATGGGGAGCAGAGGTTCTACTGCCAGATCCTACTGCCAGATCCAGGATTGGGGACCCCCTGAGCCAGGAGGGATCCGTAGGGACAATAAGGAATCCCCTGAGCCAGGAGGGATCCATAGGGACCATCAGGACCCCCAGAGCTGGGAGGGATCCATAGGGACCATCGGGGACCCCCTGAGCCGGGAGGGATCCATAGGGACCATCAGGAATCCTCTGATCCAGGAGGGATCCATAGGGATCATCAGGAACCTCCTGAGCCGGGAGGGATCACTGTGGCTACTCCAGCCCTACAACAGGCACCACAGCTACTCAGGGCTCAGGCACTGCCAGCTTCCAGTCAACTGGGACCAGGCAACTGGGACCAGGCAACTGGGACAGCCTCTGCCAGCTTCCAGTCAACTGGGACCAGTCACCTGGGACAACCTCTGCCAGCTTCCAGTCAACTGGGACCAGGCAACTGGGACCAGGCAACTGGGACAGCCTCTGCCAGCTTCCAGTCAACTGGGACCAGGCAACTGGGACCAGGCAACTGGGACAACCTCTGCCAGCTTCCACTCAACTGGGACCAGGCAACTGGGACAACCTCTGTCATCTTCCAGTCAACTGGGACCAGTCAACTGGGACAACCTCTGCCAGCTTCCAGTCAACTGGGACCAGCCAACTGGGACAACCTCTGCCAGCTTCCAGTCAACTGGGACCAGTCAACTGGGACAACCTTCACCAGCTTCCAGTCAACTGGGACCAGTCAACTGGGACAACCTCTGCCAGCTTAAACTGGGACAACCTCTGCCAGCTTCCAGTCAACTGGGACCAGTCAACTGGGACAGCCTCTGCCAGCTTCCAGCCAACTGGGACCAGTCAACTGGGACAACCTCTGCCAGCTTCCAGCCAACTGGGACCAGTCAACTGGGACAGCCTCTGCCAGCTTCCAGCCAACTGGGACCTCTCCAGATTCCCAAGAGCGTTGGCCACCCGCCTGCCCCAGGTGTGACGGCTTCGGCCAGTCTATGGTGGGCGCTGGTGGGACACGGCCTGGAGAGCTGTACTGGAACCAAACTGGTCACGTTCACTGGTTTCCCTTGCTCACCCAGCTGGTTCCATGGTCCCAAAGGGAAACTGAGTCAGATGGAGAGATTCCCCTCCATCCCCCTTCCCCAAATCCCAGTCCTGGGCCAGAGCAGGGTGGGTGCTGGAGCACGGAGTCGGCGGGTGCTCCTCCTGCCACCCGGCTCCCGGCAGCTCCGAGGGGCTGGAATTCCCCGGTCGCGGCCGGTGACTCCCACCCTGCTGCGCCCAACGCCCTCCCCGGGGGCTCTGCGTGTCGGTCGGTGCCGGCGGCATGTGACGGTGACACGGCACAGCCGGGGGGTCGTGCCAACCACGGGCGGTGTTCCAGGCTCCGGAGCAGAGACGTGGATGTCTCAGCACGGAACCAGGAGCCCCGCTCGCCGTACGGGCTGCTCAGGGGAAGTGTGGGGCTTGATCCCATTAATAATTCAATGGATAACCCCATGGATAACCCCATGGATAACCCCATGGATAACCCCATGGATAACCCCATGGACAACCCCATGGATAACCCAATGGGTAATTCAATGGATAACCCAATGGGTAATTCAATGGATAACCCAATGGATAACCTCATAGATAAACCCATGGATAACCCAATGGATAACCCCATGGATCCCATGGATAAACCCATGGATAACCCCATGGATAACCCAATGGATAACCCCATGGATAACCCAATGGATAACCCAATGGATAACCCCATGGAAAACCCAATGGATAACCCAATGGATAACCCCATGGAAAACCCAATGGAAAACCCAATGGAAAACCCCATGGAAAACCCAATGGAAAACCCAATGGATAACCCCATGGGTAACCCAATGGATAACCCAATGGATAACCCCATGGATAACCCAATGGATAACCCAATGGATAACCCCCTGGATAAGCAATGGATAATCTCATGGATAACCCCGTGGATAATTGAGTTAATAATCCAATGGATAACACAATGCATAACCCAATGCATAACCCCATGGATAACGCAATGGATGACCCCATGGATAACCCAATGGGTAATTCAATGGATAACCCAATGGATAACCCCATGGATAACCATGGGTAATTCAATGGATAACCCCATGGATAACCCAATGGATAACCCCATGGATAACCCCCTGGATAAGCAACGGATAATCTCATGGATAACCCCGTGGATAATTGAGATAATAATCCAATGGATAACCCCATGGATAACCCCATTGGTAATTCAATGGATAACCCCATGGATAACCCCGTGGATAACCCCATGGGTAATTCAATGGATAAACCAATGGATAACCCCATGGATCCCATGGATAAACCCATGGATAACCCCGTGGATAACCCAATGGGTAATTCAATGGATAACCCAATGGATAACCCCGTGGATAACCCCATGGATAACCCCATGGATAACCCCGTGGATAACCCCATGGATAACCCAATGGATAATCCAATGGATAACCCCATGGATAACCCCATGGATAACCCCATGGATAACCCCATGGGTAACCCCATGGGTAACCCAATGGATAACCCAATGGAAAACCCAATGGATAACCCCATGGATAACCCCATGGATAACCCCCTGGATAAGCAATGGATAATGTCATGGATAACCCCGTGGATAATTGAGTTAATAATCCAATGGATAACCCAATGCATAACCCCATGGATAACCCAATGGATGACCCCATGGATAACCCAATGGATAACCCAATGGGTAATTCAATGGATAACCCAATGGATAACCCCGTGGATAACCCCATGGATAACCCCCTGGATAAGCAACGGATAATCTCATGGATAACCCCGTGGATAATTGAGTTAATAATCCAATGGATAACCCCATGGATAACCCCATGGGTAACCCCATGGGTAATTCAATGGATAACCCCATGGATCCCATGGATAAACCCATGGATAATCCCGTGGATAACCCAATGGGTAATTCAATGGATAACCCAATGGATAACCCAATGGATAACCCAATGGATAACCCCATGGATAACCCAATGGATAACCCCATGGGTAACCCAATGGATAACCCAATGGATAACCCCATGGATAACCCAATGGATAACCCAATGGATAACCCCCTGGATAAGCAATGGATAATCTCATGGATAACCCCGTGGATAATTGAGTTAATAATCCAATGGATAACACAATGCATAACCCAATGCATAACCCCATGGATAACACAATGGATGACCCCATGGATAACCCAATGGGTAATTCAATGGATAACCCAATGGATAACCCCATGGATAACCATGGGTAATTCAATGGATAACCCCATGGATAACCCAATGGATAACCCCATGGATAACCCCGTGGATAACCCCATGGGTAATTCAATGGATAAACCAATGGATAACCCCATGGATCCCATGGATAAACCCATGGATAACCCCGTGGATAACCCAATGGGTAATTCAATGGATAACCCAATGGATAACCCTGTGGATAACCCCATGGATAACCCCATGGATAACCCCGTGGATAACCCCATGGATAACCCAATGGATAATCCAATGGATAACCCCATGGATAACCCCATGGATAACCCCATGGATAACCCCATGGGTAACCCCATGGGTAACCCAATGGATAACCCAATGGATAACCCCATGGAAAACCCAATGGATAACCCCATGGATAACCCCATGGATAACCCCCTGGATAAGCAATGGATAATGTCATGGATAACCCCGTGGATAATTGAGTTAATAATCCAATGGATAACACAATGCATAACCCCATGGATAACCCAATGGATGACCCCATGGATAACCCAATGGATAACCCAATGGGTAATTCAATGGATAACCCAATGGATAACCCCATGGATAACCATGGGTAATTCAATGCATAACCCCATGGATAACCCAATGGGTAATTCAATGGATAACCCAATGGATAACCCCGTGGATAACCCCATGGATAACCCAATGGATAACCCCATGGATAACCCCCTGGATAAGCAACGGATAATCTCATGGATAACCCCGTGGATAATTGAGTTAATAATCCAATGGATAACCCCATGGATAACCCCATGGGTAACCCCATGGGTAATTCAATGGATAACCCCATGGATCCCATGGATAAACCCATGGATAACCCCGTGGATAACCCCATGGGTAATTCAATGGATAACCCAATGGATAACCCCATGGGTAACCCAATGAATAACCCAATGGATTACCCCATGGATAACCCAATGCATAACCCCATGGATAACCCAATGCATAACCCCATGGATAACCCCATGGATAACCCAATGGATAACCCCATGGATAACCCAATGGATAACCCCGTGGATAACCCCATGGATAACCCCCTGGATAAGCAACGGATAATCTCATGGATAACCCCGTGGATAATTGAGTTAATAATCCAATGGATAATCCCATGGATAACCCAATGGATAATCAATGGATAATTTGATGGATAATCAATTGATAATCAATGGATAATTCAATGGATAACCCAATGGATAATCAATGGATAACCCCATGGATAATTTGATAATTCAATGGATAACCCCATGGAAAACCCAATGGATAACCCCATGGATAACCCCATGGAAAACGCAATGGATAACCCCATGGATAACCCCATGGAAAATCCAATGGATAACCCCATGGATAACCCAATGGATTGCCCCATGGATAACCAAATGGATAACCCAATAAATGACCCAATGGATAATCAATGAATAACCCCATGGATAACCCAATGGGTAATTCAATGGATAACCCCATGGA
Organism: Rallus limicola; assembly: GCA_022605955.1. NCBI lineage: Eukaryota > Metazoa > Chordata > Aves > Gruiformes > Rallidae > Rallus > Rallus limicola. Next base: position 69,658 of record JAKCOZ010000669.1, on the reverse strand, counting down.
TAATCCCATGGATAACCCCATGGATAGCCCCATGGATAACCAAATGGATAACCCAATGGATGACCCAAAGGATAATTCAATGGATAACCCAATGGATAACCCCATGGACCACCCAATGGATAATTCAATGGATAACTCAATGGATAATCCAATGGACAACCCAATAGATAATCAATGGATGAATCAATGGATAATTCAATGGATAATTTGATGGATAATTCAATGGATAACCCAATGGATAACCCCATGGATAACCCCATGGATAACCCAAAGGATAACCACATGGATAACCCAATGGATGACCCAATGAATAATCAATGGATAACCCAACGAATAATCAATGGATAATTAGATGGATAATCAATGGATAACCCAATGGATAACCCCATGGATAATCAATGGATAACCCAATAGATAATCAATGGATAATCAATGGATAACCCAATGGATAACCCTCGGTAGGTTCCCTCAGCCCCGGCCAGCGCAGGGCTCAGCATTCCCACTCTCTCCCCACCCCACCCCATCCCTCGCTGTCAGGGGAAGTCGGAGCCGTCCTGTGGTCAGCCAGACCAGGTGGAGCAGCAAGAGCTCCGCTCCAGCGCGGTGCCGCGGGCCGGGATCGGGATTGAACGGCTACTCACGCTGGCAAGGCTGCTGTCCAGGTCCGGGAGGTTCATGTCTGTGACTGTCATGGAAGGGCTGAAGAGCTGCCCGAAAGGAAGGAGCCGTTAGTGCCAGGGACGGAGGGGAAACTGAGGCACGCTGCGGGATAAAGCCGTGGTGGAAGGGCGCTGTGATCCGCCGGCACCGGGAGCCGCGGGGCCGGCTGTAGCTGGGGCTACTCACGTCTAAGAGCGCGGTGGTGTCGACGCTGAAGCCGTGCGTGGTCAGCATGGTCTGGAGGTTATCCAGGTTGGAGTCGATGGTGTCCAGGTGGTCGTTGAGTTCGTTCCTGGGGGGAGGGAAGAGAGGGGAGAGGGTGGTGAGCGCCAGGGGAGCCTCACCGGGACGTCACCAGTATGAGGACCCCCACGTACGACCCCCTATTGTCCCCTCTTATCCTGCAGCCAGAGACCACGAGGTGGATTTCTTGGGAAGCCCAGGAGGAGGAGGATGGAGCAGGGATTCCCTGCAGCACAGGGAGGAGGAGGAGGATGGAGCAGGGATTCCCCTCAGCACAGGGAGGAGGAGGAGGAGGAGGAGGATGGAGCAGGGATTCCCTGCAGCACAGGGAGGAGGAGGAGGAGGATGGAGCAGGGATTCCCCTCAGCACAGGGAGGAAGAGGAGGAGGATGGAGCAGGGATTCCCCTCAGCACAGGGAGGAAGAGGAGGAGGATGGAGCAGGGATTCCCCTCAGCACAGGGAGGAGGAGGATGGAGCAGGGATTCCCCTCAGCACCCACACCATCCCCTTGCCCGGAGGATCGGAGCGATCGCTGGGATGGCTGGTGATGCCGGTGGCACGGCACAGCGTGGCATGGCACATGGCATGGCACGGCACACTGCATGGAACGGCATGGCATGGCACACTGCATGGCACGGCACGGCATGGCACGGCACAGCATGGCACATGGCATGGCATGGCATGGCACATGGCATTGTATGGCATGGCATGGCATGGAGTGGCATGGCATGGCACGGCACGGCACAGTGTGGGATGGCATGGCATGGCACAGCATGCAATGGCATGGCACAGCATGGCATGGCATGGAGTGGCACAGCATGGCACGGCACAGTGTAGGATGGCATGGCATGGCACAATGTGGGATGGCACGGCACAGTATGGCATGGCACAGCATGGCATGGCACAGCATGACATGGTACAGCATGGCATGGCACAGCATGACACGGTACAGCGTGGCATGGCATGGCATGGCACAGTGTGGGATGGCATGGTATGGCAATGCATGGTATGGAATGGCACAGTGTGGGATGGCATGGCATGGCATGGCACAGAATGGCACAGCGTGGCATGGCACGGCATGGCACAGTGTGGGATGGCACAGCATGGCATGGGAGAGCATGGCATGGCATGGCACAGCATGGCACACTGTGGGATGGCACGGCATGGTATGGCACAGTGTGGGATGGTATGGCATGGCATGGCACAGTGTGGGATGGCATGGCACGGCACGGCACGGCACAGCATGGCATGGCACAGCATGGCATGGCACAGCATGGCACGGCACAGCATGGCACGGCACGGCATGGCACAGCACGGCACGGCACGGCATATCAGGGCACGGTACAGCATGCAATGGCACAGCATGCAATGGCACAGCATGGCATGGCATGGCGCGGCATGGCACAGCATGGCACGGCATGGCACAGCACGGCACGGCATGGCACAGCATGGCAGGGCATGGCACACTGTGGGACGGCATGGCATGGCACAGCACGGCACGGCACGGCATGGCACACTGTGGGATGGCATGGCATGGCACGGCAGAGCAGGGCACAGCATGGCACGGCACAGCAGGGCACAGCATGGCACAGCATGGCACGGCATGGCACAGCATGGCACGGCATGGCACGGCACAGCATGGCATAGCACACTGTGGGACGGCATGGCATGGCACAGCATGGCACGGCATGACATGGCACGGCATGGCACGGCAGGGCACAGCATGGCATGGCACAGCATGGCACGGCATGACATGGCACGGCATGGCACAGCATGGCACAGCATGGCATGGCACAGCACAGCACGGCAGAGCAGGGCACCTACTTGTCGAGACAGGCGACGCTGAGGCACTTCTGTCGGGGCGGCGGCGGCGCGGCGCTGTCGCCGGCTGCAGCGGTGGCGGCGCCGGGCTCGCTGTCCTGCAGGATGGAGTCGATGAAGGTGGAGGGGGACAGGGGCGTCTCGGCGGCGGGAGGGCGCCCTGGGCTGGCCTCCTCCACCTGGGGGCTGCGGCTGGGGCTGGGGGGCTCCTCCTTGATCCGCACCACAGGGCTGCTCCTGCCGGGCAACCGCGACGGGACCGGGGTCAGCGACCGGGATGGGGAGAGGGGTGGGGGGGGGGCCCATCCGGTCCCGATCCCCAGCACTGATCCCGATCCCCATCACTGATCCCGATCCCCATCACTGATCCCGATCCCCAGCACCGATCCCGATCCCCAGCACCGATCCCAACCCCCAGCACTGATCCCGATCCCCAGAACCGATCCTGATCACCGATCCTGATGCTCAGAGATGATCCCGATCCCCAGAACCGATCCCAACCCCCAGCACTGATCCCGATCCCCAGCACTGATCCCCATCCCCAGCACTGATCCCCATCCCCAGCACCGATCCCCATCCCCAGCACTGATCCTGATTCTGAGAGTTGATCCCGATCCTCAATACCAATCCCGATCCCCAGCACCGATCCCGATCCCCAGCACAGATCCTGATCCCCAACACTGATCCCGATCCCCAGCACCGATCCCAATGCTCAGAGTCGATCCCGATCCCCAGCACCGATCCCAACCCTCAGCACCAATCCCGATCCTCAGCACCGATCCTGATGCTCAGAGTCGATCCTGATCCCCAGCACCGATCCCAATGCTCAGCACCGATCCTGATCCTCAGAATCGATCTTGATGCTCAGCACTGATCCCAACCCTCAGCACTGATCCCAACCCTCAGCACTGATCCCAACCCTCAGCACTGATCCCAACCCTCAGCACCAATCCTGATGCTCAGAGTTGATCCCCATGCTCTGCACTGACCCCCACCCTCAGCACTGATCCCAATGCTCAGAGTCGATCTCAATGCTCAGCACTGATCCTGATCCTCAGCACCGATCCCGATGCTCAGCACTGATCCTGATCCTCAGCACCGATCCCAATCCTCAGCATGGATCCCAACCCTCAGCACCGATCCCGATGCTCAGAGTCGATCCCCACCCTCAGCACCGATCCCGATGCTCAGAGTCGATCCCCACCCTCAGCACCGATCCCGATGCTCAGAGTTGATCCCGATGCTCAGCACCGATCCCCACCCTCAGCACCAATCCCGATGCTCAGAGTCGATCCCCACCCTCAGCACCGATCCCGATGCTCAGAGTTGATCCCGATGCTCAGCACCGATCCCCACCCTCAGCACCGATCCCGATGCTCAGAGTCGATCCCAACCCTCAGCACGGATCCTGCCCCTGATTTGGGGGTGGGAGAGGAGGGATGAATCCCACCGGGCAGGTCAGCACCCAGGGAAGGCCAAGGGAGGGTCCCCCTGCGCACCCACTGCTGGTGTTCAGGGGTGAGTGGCTCTGCCAGGGGGGCACCGAGGCCGATAACCGGCCTGGGCCGGTGCCGTGGCACCCGGGGGATCCCAGTGCCGGGAACTGGGGGCTGGGGGAGCACCAGGTGCCACAGGAAGATGGTTCCTGCCCCTGGGAACTCGGACCTCCCGGGGTGAAGGGCTGAGCAGCCACCTCAGGAGCCTCAGCGCCGGTGCCGGGAGAGACACTGAGACCCGTGGTGCCGGTAGAGACACCGGGACTCATGGTGCCGGGAGAGACACCGGGACTCATGGTGCCGGAAGAGACACCGGGACTCGTAGTGCCGGGAGAGACACCGGGACTTGTGGTGCCGGGAGAGACACTGGGACCTGTGGTGCCAGGAGAGACACTGGGACCTGTGGTGCCGGGAGAGACACCGGGACTCGTGGTGCCGGGAGAGACACTGGGACCTGTGGTGCCGGGAGAGACACCGGGACTCGTGGTGCCGGGAGAGACACTGGGACCTGTGGTGCCGGGAGAGACACTGGGACCTGTGGTGCCGGGAGAGACACTGGGACCTGTGGTGCCGGGAGAGACACCGGGACCCGTGGTGCCGGGAGAGACACCGGGACTCGTGGTGCCGGGAGAGACACTGGGACCTGTGGTGCCGGGAGAGACACCGGGACTCGTGGTGCCGGGAGAGACACTGGGACCTGTGGTGCCGGGAGAGACACTGGGACCTGTGGTGCCGGGAGAGACACCGGGACCCGTGGTGCCAGGAGAGACACCGGGACCTGTGGTGCCGGGAGAGACACTGGGACCTGTGGTGCCGGGAGAGACACCGGGACCCGTGGTGCCGGGAGAGACACTGGGACCTGTGGTGCCGGGAGAGACACCGGGACCTGTGGTGCCAGGAGAGACACCGGGACTCGTGGTGCCGGGAGAGACACCGGGACTCGTGGTGCCAGGAGAGACACCAGGACCTGTGGTGCCAGGAGAGACACCGGGACTTGTGGTGCCAGGAGAGGCACCGGGACTCGTGGTGCCAGTAGAGACACCAGGACCTGTGGTGCCAGGAGAGACACCGGGACTCGTGGTGCCGGGAGAGACACTGGGACATGTGGTGTCAGTAGAGACACCGGGACTCGTGGTGCCAGTAGAGACACCAGGACCTGTGGTGCCGGAGGACGGGTCTCGGCGTCGCCAGAGCCCATGGATCTGACCACACTGCTGCTGGGAGTTGGTGCCCTGTCCTCCCTCCCCTGTCCTCACTCCCGTCCTCCCTCCCCTGTCCTCACTCCTGTCCTCACTCCTGTCCTCCCTCCCCTGTCCCCACTCCTGTCCTCACTCCCCTGTCCTCAACTCCCCGTCCTTCCTCCCCTGTCCCCACTCCTGTCCTCACTCCTGTCCTCCCTCCCCTGTCCTCACTCCTGTCCTCCCTCCCCTGTCCTCACTCCTGTCCTCCCTCCCCTGTCCTCACTTCTGTCCTCCCTCCCCTGTCCCCACTCCTGTCCTCACTCCCCTGTCCTCCCTCCCGTCCTCACTCCCCGTCCTCCCTCCCCTGTCCTCTCTCCCCTTGTCCTCACTCCTGTCCTCACTTCTGTCCTGACTCTTGTCCTCCCTCCCCTGTCCCCACTTCCCTGTCCTCTCTCCCCTTGTTCTCACTCCTGTCCTCACTCCCCAGTCCCCACTCCTGTCCCCACTCCCCTGTCCCCACTCCTGTCTTCACTCCCCTGTCCTCCCTCCCCTGTCCCCACTCCTGTCCCTCTGGAGTATCCCAGAGGGGCCGTTCCACCTCTCTGTGGAGCCTGGGAAGGGGTTGGGGATGGGGTCCAACACCCGGGAGGTCGTGGGGCTGCGCTGCCTCCCAGCACATGGGGGATTCCTGATGGAAAAGGGAAGTTGGGAAGGGTCTGGAGCGCTCGGCTGGCTGGGGAGAGGGGGGATTGAGGAGGGAACGAGGGGTGATTGAGGAGGGATTGAGGAGGGCACGAGGAGGGACTGAGGAGGGATTGAGGAGGGATTGAGGGGGGATTGAGGAGGGCACGAGGAGGGATTGAGGGGGGATTGAGGGGGGCACGAGGAGGGATTGAGGGGGGGATTGAGGGGGGCATGAGGAGGGATTGAGGGGGGATTGAGGGGGGATTGAGGAGGGAACGAGGGGGGATTGAGGAGGGAACGAGGGGGGATTGAGGAGGGAACGAGGAGGGATTGAGGAGGGAACGAGGAGGGAACGAGGGGGGATTGAGGAGGGATTGATCAGGGAACGAGGGGGGATTGGGAGGGATTGAGGAGGGAACGAGGGGGGATTGAGGAGGGAACGAGGGGGGATTGAGGAGGGATCCAGGAGGGATCCAGGAGAGATCAAGGAGGGATTGAGGAAGGAGGAGGGATTGAGAAGGGACTGAGGAGGGATCCAGGAGGGATTGAGAGGGATCTAGAAGAGACTGTGGAGAGAATGAGGAGGGATTGAGGACAGAGCAAGGAGGGATCCAGGAGAGACTGAGGAGGGATTGAGAAGGGATTGAGGAGGGATCGAGCAGTGATTGAGGAGGGATCAAGGAGGGATCCAGGAGACATTGAGGAGGCATTGAGGAGGTAGGAGGGATTGAGGTGGGATTGAGAAGGGATTGAGGAAGGATCCAGGAGAGATAAAGGAGGCATTGAGGAGGGACCGAGGTGGGAGTGAGGAGGGATTGAGGAGGGAGGAGAGATTGAGGAGGGATCCATGCGGGACTGAGGAGGGACTGAGGAGGGAGGAGGGATCCAGGAGGGATTGAGAAGGGATTCAGGAAGGATTGAAGAGGGAGTGAGGAGGGATCGAGGAGGGATCCAGGAGGGACTGAGGAGGGAGTGAGGAAGGAGGAGGGATCAAGGAGGGACTGAGAAGAGATCCAGGAGGGATCCAGGAGGGACTGAGGAGGGATTGAGGGGGAATCCAGGAGAGACTGAGGAGGGATTGAGGGGGGATCCAGGAGGGATTGAGGAGGGATCCAGGAGGGATCGAGAAGGGATCCAGGAAGGATTGAGGAGGGACTGAGGAGGGAGGGGGGATCCAGGAGGGATTGAGGAAGGATCCAGGAGAGATCGAGGAGGCATTGAGGAGGGAGGAGGGATCGAGAAGGGATCCAGGAGGGATTGAGGAGGGATCCAGGAGGGATCCAGGAGGGATCTCTTCCCCGGGGAGCCACAGGAGGCCCCATTCCCGATCCCCCCCGGGAGGCTCGGCGGTGCTGTGCTGTCCGTGGCGCGGCGGCGGCGTGGGCGCGGGCGAGGGGGCGCGTAGCTCACCGATCCTCGAGGCTGCCGCTGGGAGAGGCCGAGGGGCTGGACTGGGGCAGCTCCGTCACGTCCGAGATGATGGGGCCGGAGTTGGCCGAGGAATCCGGGGAATAGAGGTTGGAGCCGCTGTAGGCTGGGGAAGAAGCCTGGAATGACAACCACAGCCCTGGCTGCCGGGAGCGCCAGGCGCCCGCCGGAGCCACGGATGGGATGGAGGGAGGGATGGAGAATCCCAGGGCTGGGCTGGGTTGGGGGGGACCCCAAGGATCACAGAGCTCCAACCACCTTGCCACAGGCAGGGACACCAACCTCCAGGCCTGGAGATACACAAGGTGGCCCAGGAACCCCAAAATAGAGAATCCCAGCCTGGTCTGGGTTAGGAGGGACCCCAAGGATCACAGAGCTCCAACCCCCCTGCCACAGGCTGGGACACCAACCTCCAGGCCTGGAGATACACAAGGTGGCCCAGGAACCCCAAATTAGAATCACAGAATCCCAGCCTGGGCTGGGTTGGGAGGGACCCCAAGGGGGTCCAACCTCCAGGCCTGGAGCTACACAAGGTGGCCCAGGTGCCCCAAAATAGAATCATAGAATCCCAGCCTGGTCTGGGTTGGGTTGGGGGGGGACCCCAAGGATCACAGAGCTCCAACCCCCTGACACAGGCAGGGACACCAACCTCCAGGCCTGGAGCTACACAAGGTGGCCCAGGAACCCCAAAATAGAATCACAGAATCCCAGCCTGGGCTGGGTTGGGAGGGACCCCAAGGGGGTCCAACCTCCAGGCCTGGAGCTACACAAGGTGGCCCAGGAACCCCAAAACAGAATCATAGAATCCCAGCCTGGTCTGGGTTGGGAGGGACCCCAAGGATCCCAGAGCTCCAACCCCCCTGCCACAGGCAGGGACACCAACCTCCAGGCCTGGAGCTACACAAGGTGGCCCAGGAACCCCAAATTAGAATCACAGAATCCCAGCCTGGGCTGGGTTGGGTTGGGGGGGACCCCAAGGATCACAGAGCTCCAACCCCCTGACACAGGCAGGGACACCAACCTCCAGGCCTGGAGCTACACAAGGTGGCCCAGGAACCCCAAAATAGAGAATCCCAGCCTGGTCTGGGTTAGGAGGGACCCCAAGGATCAGAGAGATCCAACCCCCCTGCCACAGGCTGGGACACCAACCTCCAGGCCTGGAGCTACACAAGGTGGCCCAGGTGCCCCAAAATAGAATCATAGAATCCCAGCCTGGGCTGGGTTGGGTTGGGGGGGACCCCAAGGATCACAGAGCTCCAACCCCCCTGCCACAGGCAGGGACACCAACCTCCAGGCCTGGAGATACACAAGGTGGCCCAGGTGCCCCAAAATAGCATCATAGAATCACAGAATCCCAGCCTGGGCTGGGTTAGGAGGGACCCCAAGGATCAGAGAGATCCAACCCCCCTGAAACAAACAGGGACACCAACCTCCAGGCCTGGAGCTACACAAGGTGGCCCAGGAACCCCAAAATAGAATCATAGAATCCCAGAATCCCAGCTTGGTCTGGGTTGGGAGGGACCCCAAGGATCCCAGAGCTCCAACCCCCCTGTCACAGGCAGGGACACCAACCTCCAGGCCTGGAACTACACAAGGTTGCCCAGGGCCCCAGCCAACCTGGCCTTGGACACCCCCAGGGACGGGGCACCCACCCCCTCTCTGGGCAGCCCCTTCCAGCCCCTCCCCACTCTCTCTGCACAGAACTTCCCCCCAATCTCTCCTCTCCCCCTTCCCTCCTCCAGCTTCACTCCAGCCCCCCTTGTCCTGCCAGGCTCTGCCCTTTGAACAAGCTGATTCCCCTCCTGTTCCTCTGCTCCCTTCAGGGACTGGCAGGCTGCAATGAGGTCCCCCCACAGCCTTCTCTTCTCCAGGCTGAACCAGCCCAGCTCCCTCAGCCTCTCTCCAGAGGGGAGCTGCTCCAGCCCTCTCAGCATCTCCATGGCTCCTCTGACCCCTCTCCACCAGCCCCACATCTTCCTTGTGTTGGGGCCCCAGTTCAGGACACAGGATTACCACCACCAAACTGGCCATGTAGTGGTGATGGTGGTGGTGGTGGTGGTGGGGGTTTGGGGGTATCTCCATCACCCCAGCAAGGTCACACAGAGCTTCTCCTGAGCGGCATCGCTCCGTATCACCGCAACACCGGACCCATCGGTTGTGGCACACGCCAAGGAGACGGGCAGCAACGTGCAGACAACGCTGGGCCATGCCAGGGGAGGAGCAGAGCTGGGGAGGAGGCAGAGGTGGGTGCTGGCGTGGGGTGGGTGGCCCTGTCCCCGTCCCCAAAGCCCCGGTGTCCTTACCGCGTACGGGGACGAGCCGTGGACGTGCTCCAGGGAGAACTGGCGACTGTATTTGGGCATGGAATGTGCTGAACCGCCGTCGTTCAACATCAGGGGGCTGCAAAGAGACACCCAACCACCGCTGGAGGTCATGGAGTCAGAGAAACACAGGGGTGGGAAGGGACCCCCCAGAGCCCCTGGGGTACAACCCCCCCCTGCCAAAGCAGCTCCCTGGGACAGGATCCCCTCCTGGGACCTGCTGCCCACGCTCCTCCTGGTGCCCCCAGGATCCCATGGGCTCTCTCAGCCCCCAGGACACGCTGCTGGCTCATGGACACCCTGGCACCCAGCAGCACCCCCAGGTCCAACTTGAGGCCATCACCCCTTGTCCTGTCCCCACAGACCCTGAGCAGAGGCTGCCCATGTCCCCCTGGGTCCCACCCTTCAGCTCTTGATCCCCATGGATCAGATCCCCTCTCAGGCTGCTTCTCTCCAGGCTGAACAGCCCCAGGTCCCTCAGCCTTTCCTCCCAGGGGAGATGCTCCAGGCCCTTCAGCATCTCCAGAGCCTCCTCTGGACTCTCTCCAGGAGATCCCTGTCTTTTCTATCCCAGGGAGCCCAGCACTGGACACAACACTCCAGGTGGGGCCTGAGTAGGGCAGAGCAGAGGGGGAGGATCCCCTCCTGGGACCTGCTGCCCACACTCCTCCTGGTGCCCCCAGGATCCCAGTGTCTCTCCCAGCCCCAGGGCACACTGCTGGCTCATGGACACCCTGGCACCCACCAGGACCCCCCAGCTCCTTCTCCTCAGAGCTCCTCTCCAGCAGCTCCCCCCAGCCTGTCCTGGTTCCAGCAGTTCTTCCTGCCCAGGGGCCAGACTCTCCACTGGCTTTTATTGGATCAGAGAATCACAGGGGTGGGAAGGGCCCCCCAGAGCCCCTGGGGTCCAACCCCCCCCTGCCAAAGCAGCTCCCTGGGACAGGGGCTGGAATCTCTCCAGAGAAGGAGACTCCACACCCCCCTGGGCAGCCTGGCCCAGGGCTCCCTCACACCTCACTGGGGAGAAGTTCTTCCCCATGTTGGTGTGGAACTCCCTGTGCTCCAACTTGAGGCCATCACCCCTTGTCCTGTCCCCACAGACACTGAGAAGAGGCTGCCCATGTCCCCCTGGGTCCCACCCTTCAGCTCTTGATCCCCATTGATCAGATTCCCTCTCAGGCTGCTTCTCTCCAGGCTGAAGAGCCCCAGCTCCCTCAGCCTTT